>OU383776.1:55497710-55771960 GCA_910950805.1 Acrocephalus scirpaceus scirpaceus
CAGAGCTATGGTTTTAATGTGTTTCAGTGTGAAGCTTTCCTTTATTTCCAGTTTTTGTACTATCTTGAGTTGCATTTGGGTATTAGTAGTTCTGATAATATGAGCTCTCCTTTCAAGAAAGAGTTGTATTTTGGATCACCACATCTAACTAGTTGCTTCTTTCTCATTCTCATGACTGCACCTAAGGTCTACAGAGACCAAGTACAGGTAGTGGCTGTCTATGTTATTTCAAAAAATCACATTAGTGGCTAACTGCTTGTGAAACCCCTCCCCCCTCCCAAAAAGAAAAACAAAACAAAACAAACCCTAAATGAAACAAAATGAAACCCAAAACCAAAACAAAAAATCCAAACAAAACCAACCAACCAAAAAAATAACATCCCCCCTCCCCTGTTTGTAACACTTAGCCAGGACTATCTCAGAATGCCCTGTTAGGCATTCTTGTCCCTTGGCACTAATATATGCCATTAATGAGAACAGTGTGTGTGGTTCTAAAGGAAGAGTAATACATGTGCTTTAGTTTTTACATGGGGAGAAGGGCCTCTGTCAAATATCTGATGGTATCAGGCTGGGTTGTCCAACCTGGCTTGGCCAAAATGCCATTTAGAGGCAGAGGGTGGGGGGAAGGTGGGAAGAAAGGGAAGAGACTGTGGCAGGAAACAACTTTTGAGTATGGAAGTACAGAAGTTCACACAGTCTGCACCTGCCCTCTCTTCAACTCTGCGGTCTTCAGCTGTCACTGTTCTAAT
Source organism: Acrocephalus scirpaceus scirpaceus (assembly GCA_910950805.1). Taxonomy (NCBI): domain Eukaryota; kingdom Metazoa; phylum Chordata; class Aves; order Passeriformes; family Sylviidae; genus Acrocephalus; species Acrocephalus scirpaceus. The sequence continues at coordinate 55,498,460 of OU383776.1, forward strand.
GTGCATAGAAATTAGTCCAAATAATAAACCTAGAGCTTTATTATAATTAGCCTGAAAACAAGCTGGTGTTTCTTGCCTCCCAGCATGTCAGCTGAGGTTTTCAGCAGATTCCAAGGAATGAAATGCATTGTTGCTGTTTGAGATAGCTTAACTTTTGTTGAAATGAAAGCAATTTAAAGGAGACCTTAAAATGGACAGTAATTACTGTTCAGTACTTCTTCTCCTGGGGCCTAAATGAAAATGATCTAAAGAAGAGTGATTCAGATTAAGAATCCCACTCATAGAACTGAAGCTAGACTTTCACAGTGACAAAACACAGTGTGTTACCTTACCTTAGTAATTTGATAAACCTTTTAGTGAGATTTTGTTTGGGTCTTCTGTTTGGGGTTTTTAGGGGGTTCGGGTGGTGTTTTGGTTTTCTTAATATTAAAGACTTTTACCATTAGTGACCTTGTTAAGTGTAGATCTTTTCTTCACAGAGCTACTGCTTAGTAACCATAGCTCTGAGTTTTGTTAGTCTGCAACTGCAATGAGGAATGTGTCATAGCTCAATCCAAGCCAGCAGTCAAGCCCCAGGCAGCCACTTACTGCCCCATCCACAGGACTGGGGAGAGAAAGGGAAAGGCTAGAAAACTCGTGGGTGAGATAGAGACAATTTGATAGGGAAAGCAAAACTCACACACACAAGCAAAGCCAAGTAAGGAATTAATTGACTTCTCCCCACAGGCAGGCAGGTGTTCAGCCATCCCCAGGAGGGCAGGGCCCCATCACACATGATGTTGACTTGGGAAGAAAAACACCATCAATCTAAATGTCCTCCCTTTCTCCTTCTTCCCCTCACATTATATACTGAGGATGATGATCTGGAATATCCCTTTGATCAGTTTGGGTCACCTGTTCTGGCTTTGTTTCCTCTCAGTCGCCCATGCACTCCTACCCTACCATTGTGGCAACACAAAGAGCAGAAAAGGCCCTGGCTCTGTGTAACCTCTGCTAAAAAACCACAACCATCTCTGTGTAATGAACCCTGTGTTCAGCATAAACCCAAAACAGCCTCATGACAGCCACTGTAAAGAAAATTAACTCTACCCCAGCTGAAACCAGGACAGGATGCTGTGTTCCTTCTTAAAGGTAAATGGTGTTACAAGGGAGATTGATTTACTGTAAACTGTACGGGTAGTTAAATATATCTTCCCTAATTGATTTGACATCAAGATAGCCCTGTGGGCTTCATGTTTGACATACTTTAATGAAGAATTGGGTTCGATTTTTTTTCATTTATATTTAGAGGACTGCTTTACTGTCTCTTTGTAGAGAAGGTCCCCAAATCTGTGTAACAGTTATTGCTCCAGAGTATAATGCACATATAAATCATCTAGGGTAGATGCACGAAGTCACAGAACCTCCTTTCCCCCCCCCTCCCCACTTAGTAAATGTGTAACGAAGAAAGCAGTGCTAAAAAAAAAAACCCTTGGCAAATTGAAACATTTGTCAGTGCCAAAGTACAAGCCTTTATGTTGCTGCTTTTACCGACGTCCTCACGTTTCTCTCTCGAAAAAGCAACACCAGGTGTCACTGTAACAAAATGAAAAAGTTTGCAAGTTAGCTTCACACTGCTCGGTGATACATCAGGCTGGGTATCTCGGAAGGGCTTTGTTTTCCTTCTCAGTGCTGCCTGGCCAGCTTTTAAAAATCTCACAGGGATGCGGCTCCCCTTGATCTATGCACTGAGCTGCAACCCAGATCATCTACACTTCTAGCAAGCTTCTGAGGGGAGGAGGTTGGGATCAAGGGCAGATACCTGAGCTGGAAATCCTGCTTTTAGTTTGTTTTTAGGGAAAGCTTAAAAGGCTGTACTTCCCCGCCTGGCTAACACATCTGCAGCTGCAGTAGCACAAGTAGGCAAGTGCTGAGTTTCCAAAAGTCAGAGCTACCACGTCATACTTTATGCTGACCTCTTGTAATGTGAAAATTTAATTAATTAGAACAAATGCATATAAATAAAAAATAAAACCCAAATCAACTAACCAAAAAAGTGAACACCACTCAAGCACAATAAATTACACAAATTGAAGGATTACACATAGTTAGATTAAATTCAACTCATTAATTTCCCCAGAAATCTTGGAGAATCTGGTATAGAGTTGTTGACAGAGAAAGAAACCTGAAAATGAAAAAGTGTTGCCAGCAAATGACATTTAACTGAGAACTCTCATTTCCCACAGCAGTTTCTCAGGAGCACCCCTGAGCTGCCAGTTGAGAGGACACAGAGGTTTGTGTCAGGACCAAAATAATTTTTAATTTTCTCTTTGGGGGGGGGGGGGGGGGGGGGGGGGAAGAAAAAAAAAAGAAAAAGTAGGTAGAAAAGAGTTAGTCTGCCTTCCTGTGATGAATTCCTTCTCAAAAATCACTTGCTCATTTACCATGGTGGGCCAGCCATAACTGAGAGCCAAATGTTCACACAGCTGCTTGCTAGCTTCCTTCTCTGCAACTTGGGAAAAGGAAGAAGAAAGGCAAGAAGACTTGTAAGATCATTTACAGCTTAATAGAGACAGCAAATTGAGACCCCACCTTAACCATAATCCTAACATTTAAAGTAAAACATAAAGTAAAAAATGGGTGTTGGGGCAGTGCAAATCAAAAAGAACAATTCACTTGCCACTCCCAGGTGCTGTTTAGTTGCTACCAGAGGAGCAGGGTTTTGCCATGAGTAACACTTGTGGGCTGCCGTGGAGAAAGTCAGCTCCATGTCAGCCAGACCCAAAACATTTATGTACTGAATGTGCTTTCTGAATTGTTTCAATGTCACAGCAAACTCAGCTCTGAGTGCCAAAAAATATAAATTATTGTAAAACTATCAGTGCAGACCTTTGTTGACACACACTGAACAAATTTGTAAGTGATCCATATGTACCAATCTAATGAAATGTTTGCCTTTCACTAAAAGTAAGTCACTGTGTTCACTAAGGGGTATAATGCATGATTGGCAGTTCTTTCCTTGAAAGAAAGATTTTAACCTGTATTTTAAAAAGAATTAATGTCTTTTTCATTAGTCAGCAATTAGAAGACTGTCAACAAAAAATACCTGTAAGGTGCTGAATATTTAGGATTGGATTATTTGAAATCATTTGAGTTTGAGAACAGCAGCAGCATTTGAGTTTGTGGTTCGTCTTTTTCTCCTTTGGAGGTTCCTCAATCCCTTCACTTCATGAATGTGTGTGTGTGTATGTGTGTGTGTGTTCTGGAGAACATTGGTTTCAGTGTGGTCGTGAGACAAACAAGGTGCAATCATAAGTGCTTAGGAATAAAGACCTGAAAACTATTTATTGGCCACTCCTCCTCAGTGGTTTTCAGAGCCCCTTATTGCTTTCACAATTAATTTCAGACTTTGACTGGTGACCTCTAGCAGATAAGCACGTGCATGAGAACATTCAAATCTGTGCCAGCATGTTGTTTTATTTAGTATTAAAACTCTTATTACTATAGAGCAGCTTAATAGAGCAGCAGGTTTCCTTCTGAAGAACTGAAGGACTTTCTGAGACATATTGAATTGTTCATTTATCTCAGGTGTCCTGCTTTTTGGCTGGATTAATGCTAGTTTTCTTCCTAGTAGTTGGTACAGTGCAGTGGTTTGGATTTATGTTAAACCTTTTATGTTAAAGGGTTTAACACCAGCCAGCAACTAAACTCACAACAGCCACTGGCTCATTCTGCACTTCCCACTTCTCCTCTCTCCTCCTCACTTTCTGGTAGGATAAGGGAGAAAATCAGAGTTAAAAAGAAAACACATGGGTAGAGATAAAGACAGCATAAAATGTACAGCAAGAGGTAAGGAGAAAGGTAAAGCAAAGGAAAACAAGGGAATTAGTTTACTGCTTCCCATGGGCAAGAAGGTGTTCATCTCTCTCCAGCAGACCAGGGCCCCATTACAGGTGATGGTGACTTGGGAAAACAAAGGCCATCACTCCAAATGTCCCTCACTTCCCCTTTCTCCCTCCACTTCATATACATGATGTGTATATGAAGTCATGTGGTGTGGAATATCCTTTGCTCAACCAGGGTCAGTTGTCCTGGCAGTGTCCTTTGCCCAGCCTCCTCTCTGGTCGAGTGGGGTGAGAAGCAGAAAAGAGCCTGGTCCTGTGTAAGCACTGCATCAAATCCAGACTGTATAAAAATCAGTGGGAATCTCAGTACTAAATCTAATGGTGTCTGGATCTGACATTTTCAAATCTCTACTCTGCTAAAGGCGATCTTGAATACAAAGCCTTCTGTATTCTAGGCACTCAGATCAGAACTTGCTCCTGCTGAGAAGACCTAGTGGTTCACATGGAATCTCACTATAATGAGATGAGTCACAGCCATATCCACAAATGCTTGTTTATCCAAATTAGTCACACAGAAGCTGTTTTGAAAAGCTATTATAGCAGTCTGTATTTCTGATGCGGATTTTTCTTGCTAGAAAGGCCATTGTACCTAAGGAGATCTTATGTCTCAAATAAGGTAGATTTGGAGGTAAAACTCTTTTCAGCCCATCAAATAGGTGCAATTCCTGATCATCCCAAAAGTGAATTCTCTGACCCAAATCTTGGGAGCTGAAGGATTCATCTTCCAATGGTGTAAAACAAGTGAACATAGAGGAGTTGGATAAGACAGCTACCAGTAATTCTTCTTTTTTTCTAGACTTCTGGAAGATTTTCTAGCAATTCTTCAGTTTTTCCCAGGCAAAGCTAAAGATTTCAAACATCCCTCCTCTGTTAACTTGACTGGTTTTTGACTCTGAGGATATTTTGTGCATTGAAAACAAAACAGATGAAATTTACCAGCACCTGTTAAATCTTCCCTAAATTCCCCCATAATTTTTTGTTGCAAACTTAAATGATTTCTATGGTAACAGCAGAAGAGCGTTTCTAAATTTATAACATCACATTGTGGGTGGGCATCGGTGCTCTTCTCTGCTGAAAGATATTTGCAATTGAACCATCATAGATAAGGTTCAAGATTTGCTTAAAACAAATGATGTATTTTTTGTTGTTTTACTTTTTATGGAAGATACAATAGTCAATAAGTTCATTTTTGTTCACAATTTAGCTCATGAGTCATTTGCCTTGGCTGCAGTAAATGTGGTGAGTGGACTAGCTGCACCAGCAGTGTTCAGGTGTCAAGAACTCTTCTTTTACATAATATAAATCATAAAAGTGTCAAAATCAAATGTCTGGTCACAATCATAACTGATGACTTAATCATGGTTTAATTGTGAATTACAAGATGAGCATTTATAATTAAAGACCAAATCAAGAGCATGAAATGAAAGCACACTTAAAAGCTACAGCTTTCACAATACTGTTCTAGTTTAGTAAGAGTACTAATATTGAATTAAATGAGGTAAAATTAATATTCGTTATCACAGAAAAAAATCCAAGGGCTCTTGACACCTAATCTAAGTAGGCATATCCCTAGTGCTTTTTGAAATGGACAAGGTAGTGACTAGGACTCTATTAAAAGTTGAAAATAGTTTTTTTTCAAGGAATATTTGAATTTGAACCACAGTATTTCCTGAATTGCAAAAGGCTCTGCAGTAAAAGGTACAGACCATCATGTAAGTAAATTGTATATGAAACAAAGTGCATGGATATGAAACAAGATATGTTTTGTGAAGAGATGTAATGTAACATTTTAGGAGTTGGATGTTACACTGGAAAATCTCTGAAACCTCTTGCTCGTGTACAAAAAGTAACACAGAAACACAGAATGATTTGGGGTTGGAAGGGATCTTTAAAATCACCTAGTTACCACCCCCCTAACATGGGCAGGGACACCTTCCTCTCCCAGAACTACCAGCTCTTTTTCCTCCTAATTAGGAGTGAGTGGATGAGAGTTTGAGCAAATGGACAAGAAGAGAAAAATCGCCCCTTCTTTAGCCAGTAGATAGAAACTAATAAGCAGAAATACTGTTTTCAATAACATTTTCCTAATCATATTTTTCAGACACTGCCTTCCTTATTAGCAATTTTTTTCCTGACAAAAAACAGCTACAAGGTCAAATATGTCAATGCAGAAGGCCTATAAAATATTCCGTGCACCACAAAACACTTGCTTTAAGAGCTTTAATAGTCCTCGTGGCCTTGTGCTGGCAAACAACTAGAGTCTTAATTCACCTTCTGAAAAATATTAAATCTGGTTTTATGCCACCTTAAAAAAAACCCCAATAAACTCACTTTGACTCTGGCTTGATCAGTTCATATTTTACAATTGCTGTTTGCAGAGTGCAGGAATTAATTACTCTGATTAGTGTCTATGGTATTTCACATCAAATGCAGGCCTGTTTCTTTGAACAGTTTTACTGAAGTGGGTCCAACTCAGTACACAATATAGTTTCAATAAGGCAGGCTGGTTTAAAGATATAAATGATACATTCCCTCCCTGTTTCTGGCTTAGAAGCAAGTAACCATGGTGACTGGAAAAGATTAACTTCTGCACAGATTCTGAGATTGTCACCTTTCACAGCTTTATTCACTTCTTAACCCCTCCAAAAAGAATTACCTTGCCAAAATAACGTCATTACTTCATAAAGTGATGCCAACAGAAAAGCTTCTCACAATTTAGCCCAACTCCAAACTGCTGTTGTTGTATCACACAGCAGGCTATCTCTAATCTCTAATCTCATATCTACAGGGCAGTTCTGATGACAAACTGGGAAAAAAAAAAGCTGACCAAACAAGTCCAAAGGACATTCTCCATATGTAAGATAAGACTTCCAAAACCACCCCTGTTCCTGGGAAGCCTGGTCTGTGCTGACTCCTTGACACATGAAGCTCACTGTTGCTCTCTGTGCAGCTCACACAGCTGGTAGAGGGTCAGCCAGCACTCAGCAAGTTTGTACCCACCCTGAGAAGTGTCTCCAGGATCACCACTGTGCTGGGAAGTCCAGCTTTGAAAGGTCAGGAGGGAGTCAATGCCCAGAGGGAGACAAAATGGTGTTGCTGGTGGTTAAAGGAGTCCCTTGCCCCCAGCCCTATCAAGCTGTAACACTGCCACCACCACCAACTACCTCCAGCAACCCCTACCCAGCAACAGCCACCATCTCACTTCATTTGGGGCTGCACAGTGGGCTTTCTTGACCAGTGAGCAATCATCAGTGAACTAACACTAACAACTAATACCCCAAGAGTTGTAGGTCTGATACAGCGTGTACATCAACCTGGACTGTGCATGGTCATGCCATGAAAAATCAGGGACTGATATCCACATCTTTTGTTCCACTTATAAAAGTTAAAATTCAATAACTGGGCAGAAACACCAAATCTGTAGTGGTTTCACATTCGCCAAATTTTGTTTGCTAAATTTAATGTAGTTGTCTAAATATCTTTTAGCTCTGAAGTATGATTATGAGAACAGGAGGCCAAACAGGCTTAACTTAAAGATAAAAACAGATCGATTTATTAACATTCAAAAGAGAAAAGAAACGAGAATAAAAATGAAACTTTCAAAACATTCCTCCTCCCCCCACAAGTGTTCACTTTTCTTACAAGCAATGTAAAGAGGCAAAACTCAGAGCTCCAGGTCAGTATCACTAATGAAGTAGTCTTTCATTCAGTCTTTGAGAGAGAGTCATATCTCCCTGATGTGTTTGAGTAACTTTCCACAAGAGAAAACAGTCTGCTTGTGGCTTCTAGCTCCTACAAAAGCAGCCTGCCCGGGAATTCCTGCGGCTGTAGTCCTCCCAAATCATGTAGCTTTCCCATGACTACATTTTGGGCCATAGATTCACAGTGGTGTTTCACTGTTTAAAAATGTACAACTCCACAAGCAAAGGACTTCTCATCTTTAGGAACAGAGATATCTTCTCAATTCTTCATGGAGGCAGAGGGTTTCTTCTTATCTCTCTCTGTTCAAACACCTTATAAGATCATCAGGTTACAGTTTCTAATTCAACATTCATTCAGTAAATCACAGATACCTTTGCTTAAAATCCACAAAGCATCTCCCCAATTATATTGTCTATGACTTAAAGGAATACTCTAGCATATTCACATTACAGTTTGTTACCACAACTCATAAGAGATTTTTCAGCCTAAAACCCAGGCAACTTGTCACCTCTCCCACTGAAGAAGTCACTCTTCTTTTACTGACTTTGATGTCTTCATATTGTCTCTTTATATATCTTTAATTCAGCTTTTTCTCTCTCTCTGAAGAGGGTTAGAGTTATAAAATGTCTCAATCTGTGTCAGGAAAGAATTGACATTCTTGCCAGGCATGCAGATGGTCACATGCTCTCTGCCAGGGCAGCAGCTGCAAAGATCCCAAAGCCATGCTGGGAAAAAGGCTCAGAAACAGCAGCAAAGATATCCTGCATGGCTGGGCTTTCTTTCCCCCCACCCCTTGGTCTCAAAGGGGTGGGCACAGCCCAGCCTGGGCTTGGCGCTGCCTCTAGAGGTGGGGAGGCCTGGGGGACATCTCCCTCGGCCCAGTGGGCAGTGTGGGGCAGGCCTTAGGGTCGCTGGATGTTGATAGCTGGCTTCCCCTTCCTGCTGGCAGCTGAAGCCAAGGAGCTCAGCTGGCCAGGCCGCTTCCCATGGCAGACTTCCCGGAGACTTGGCCGGGCCTGGCCCAGCAGGCTGACCATCCCAGCCACCCTGCAGGGAGGGAGCCAGGACCAGCCTCTTACCTCTATCGAGGCTAGGAGAAAAGAGGGCTGTATGCACCAAGTCTCAGTTTATATGGGTATTGCCCAAAAAAGATCGTATCCGTTCCTCAGTGGTCAAACTACATACCAATAGCCAAGAACTGGTCTCTGATAGGTCCCTGCCCCCTCCAAAACGATCCCAAGGTCCTGACAGGGCAGTATTCTATATTCCTCTTTAACTAAAAACTAAATTGTGTTAACCCATGACACCACTATAAATGCATAAAGATGGGTATATCTCATCGGTAGATGACCTTGCATTACCTTAAAATGCATATGTCCATAAATGATTCTTACCATAAAGGGATGTCTGCTAGTGAAGTGCTCTGCTTACAGGAAATGCATTCAGATATATCCCTTCATGGAGCTCTATCTGACAAAACTGGAGCAGCAACAGTTCCACCTGATTAGCTGGTCTAGGATCATTATGACGACTGAGATCAGCCTTCAAGAAAGTATCTTCCTTTCTTTTTCCTTGTTTCTATATCTTGTGTACTTTTTGGAAGTGTAAAGAAAGCACTTTGGCCTGTGTTTATACTCAACACCATACATTCTCTTAGTTCTTCAGTTTCAGTTGGTTAATCTGAAAATACATCTTATCTTATAAAGCCTTGTCAAAAAGAAGAAACTCAAATATCAAGATAGATAAGGCACCATTTCCCAAAATCACTTTGCAAGAAGTCTCCAGATCTTTAACTACTTTTGGTATACAACCATTCTGAAAAAATGAAAAAACACTTGAAGCAGGGTTGGAACTAAGATCCTATAGCTGCGTATCTATACAACCCAATTCTTTAAATTGTTTCAGTACAGCTCCTTCTAGATAGAACAAAAGTTCACTCATCCATACTTCGTGGAACAAAGCCTCAGCTGAGGAGAAAACTTGCATTTTAAGTGTCTGCTGGACAATTTCCATAAAATGGTAATTGAGGCTGCCTATTTCTGTAATCCAGATCTAATTTTAAAACTGAAAATGCTCATCTCTGCAGGGCCATAACTGTATTAACACCAGAGCTGGACATAATGCCAGACTAGTGCATTTTGGTGGAGAGTGAGAAACAGAGAAATGTTGCTGCTAGCTATAAGATCTTTTCCTGAAGGCGCAGTAAATCACACCCATGGTATTATAGGGATTCTCTGGACTGTTGATAAAAATTGTATTTTGTTGTTCTAGTAATAGGAACATATAAAATTTTCCTTCCTTTGTTGCTGGCAAACACAAACTGAATTTTGTAGCAGAAAGAAGCAGTAGTAAGAAAAGATGGAGGGGAGTTCAGTTTGATTTTGAGGGATCCAAGGAGGCTTTTGGTGTCCAGTCAGGATAAAGAAGATTTCTTTCTTCCCAATATGTGTTGTGAGCAGAGTGCTGGTTTGGGGGACAGGCTGATGACCAGCTCTCCTTGTCTACACCCAAAACTGGTGTGGAGTAAAACTGGGGATGCATGAGCTTGGATAAACATAAGGAATATAAACTGAAGTCTCATTCTTTTGGAAGTATGTCAAACCTTACCAGCCCCAAGCTAGGATTATCTCTAGAAATACTTGCTGCTGCCTGGTGGTTTACTTCTTGATTTTGGCTGAGATGTTCCCTGACATAGTCATCACTGATCTTTCCCAGAAGTTAAATTACCAGGTGAGACATGCCAGCCATCTGAAAATCCAATTTTTTTTTTTTTTAATAGTGCAAGCTTCTTTGGAGATTATAAAGTTGCTTTAATCCTTGCAGTTCACAAAGGCAATACAATACATGACATACATGCCCTTTAACATTTCTGTGGTGTGATAACCAACAAAACACAACTCAAACAATACTTGAAATTAAAAAACCCCAACCATTAAAAGTATTACTCAGCATTTTAAATCATGTAGCCTATAGGTGTTCCAGTTACATTGTATGGAAACTCAAGACTGATATCTTCTTCTTCCACTTAAATAAAGATGAAGTAATTTTTGAGATGTATAATAAGACCTTTTTCTAAGAAGTAGAAACTTTTTTTTTTTTGCCATACTCCCTGATCTACAATTTAAAAGAATGTATTTAACTGCACCTGAAAAATTTTGAATAATTACATTGGTCTTTGAATTGATGTTGCGTTTTTCTCTACCAAACATGCATTGGATGAATTTGATTAATGAAAAGGGATTTAAAGGGATGAGTCAGAGAACAAAATATATGAACTCAGAAAATCTATGCTAGATTCTTAGGACACATTTCATGTTTCTGCCCAAAGTTCTGCCCAAAGTTTCACCAAACTCTTCTGAAATTAGGGTGTGAGAGATTGTGGGGGAACATATTTGGTGAAAGATGGTATTTCTGTTCTTTCTCTTTCTGTGGAATCTCTTGACCATCAAATCAGACAGAGCTGTGTCTTTTCTGAGGTTTGATCTAGACTAGCTTGAAATTCTTTTATATTATAATTTCCATGAAATAAGTCACAGTGTTGCTGCAGCCATGACCTGTGCGTTGCTTAACATGTTGTATTAAATGAAATTAAAATTATTGCCTCTCTTTCTTCTTACGCTTTCTTACCTATCCCAGGCATCAGATCTGTTAGTGACTTTGTTCTGTGTGTGTGGCAGCCACACATATCAAAAGACTGACTGATATCAGAAGCTATTTTGTAAAGTTTGTTGCATAAAAATTGTAGAACTAAGAATTCTAAGTTGCACACACATATCCAGTGTGCAACTATTAGAAGGAATCAGATAGCAGTCACGTAATAGGTAACACCCTTCTAGAAAGCCAGTAGCACATGTCTGGAAGAACCACAATAGGCTGGTCCTTTTGACCTACAAAAGGAGGAAATAATACTTTAGGCCAAACCTGCCAAATTTGGTTCCCTTTTATCACAGCAATCCTGAGTCTGGCCATCCTGACCTCAGAGACCTAAAGCCAGTCAACCCTGTCGATATCAAGAGCCAGAAAGGAGTATCAGACATGTGGTATGATATACATAAGGCCTGACTAATGATGATTAATTTTTAGTTGCTAAGTCTTTGAACATAAGTAAAAACAGTCTGGAAGTTTTGAGGTTTGCCTGCTCCCATCACAGCAATCCACAGATGCCTAACAAAAACAGCTGCAACATCATCAAAATGTACTGCTGTTTATGTCCCCACAGTGGTCTTTGTGCTTTAATACACTTGGGACACAAGACAAACACTACTGCAGGCAACAGCTGAGGAGCAAATTTTTCTCACAAATTATCTCTTGTACAAGTGCGTGTTAGCTGCCCTTATAAGTCTATTTTACAGTGTTATGCATGCTAGTATTCAAATCCTTCAGAGACCTCAGAGAATATAAATACTATTGTGAGAAAAATGGTTACATTATTATCACAATTTAACCTTGCGGATGGCTTTCAAAAAGTCTGGTTTCAAAAACCGGTTTCAAAACTGGTTTTAGCAGAGCAGGTAATGTGTCCATGAGGTCTAACTGCACTATTTTGTGATTAATTAAACTGTATCTATATCTCAGCCTTGTACAGTAAACCAATGTAATAGGACAAAGTTTTTCTGATTGTGCTTTCAAAAACTAGAAAAGATCAAAATTTACTTTACGACTGACAGGAGGCCCCCACCATCATCATCATAGCAGAGCCTTCAGCAAAGACTGCAGGCCCTGCTGTAGACAGCACCCTGTCCCTCTGAGATGGCTTCATTCCCTATGACCTAGCAACTGTTGCAGCATTATACTCAAAATTCTGCTTATGGGATAGAGGAATCATAACTTATGTACAAATAAAGGTAGAAATGTATTGTTAGGATGATGGAAACCTCAAAAGATTAACTCATGCATCTTTAATCATCTGTTAGATATGTGGTTAATCTGGCTGTGAGATCCGATATGCATGGGTTGATCTGACTGATCTGGCTAGCTTAGGCAGGTGTTCCCTTTCTTCCTCAACATTCCATGTGTGTTCCTCCTGATGCTGTGTGCTTGGTTAATGAGGACAGCCTCCCCAATAGACACACTATTGTTCATTGCTCAAGTGCTCCCTGCTGGAAGCTCTAAGTAAGCTCAAGATCCATTTGTATATGAATGTAGGGTAGTCAAACACCCAATACTGAAGACATATCCAAATGAGAAGCTTCATGCAGCAGTCTGCCAGTGGCTTTTTTTTAAAATAAAAATTTCTTAGGGCAACGAAGCTGGGAAAGGGTTTACAGAGTAAGTCATATGAGGAATGGCTGATGGAGCTGGTGTTGTTTAGTCCGGAGAAAAGAAGGTTCAGAGGGACCTTATCACTCTCTACAACTACATGAAATGAAGTTGTAGCCTGGTGGGGTTCATCTCTTCTGCCAAGCATCAAGTCACAGGACAAGAGGAAAGAGCCTCAAGTTGTGCCAGGGGAGGTTCAGGCTGGACAACAAGAAGAATTTCTTTACTAAAAGTGTTGTCAAGCACTGAACAGACTGCTCAGTGAAAGTGTTCAAGAAATGACCAGACATTAGTGCTATGTGTCCATCAGTGCATAGTGCTGTGGTCTAGATGACATGGTGTTCAGTCAAAGGTTGGACTCAGTGATCTTGGACGTCTTTTCTAATCCTCATTATTCCATGATTCTGTGATCTAGATCTAATTATTACAGAAGATGAATTAATAGTATATCAGTCAAATCACTTCTATATAGAGAAGTTTTGGTAACAATAAAATTAAAATTGAAACACCGCCATTCTGTAGTTTGCGCCTCTGTTTTTCTAGAGCTCATCTTCCCACTGCTCCCCTGCATCTTGAAGTCGACAGATTTGGGCCCCTAGAGAGGATAGTATCAGAAGCTGTCAGCCTCATGAATCATTCAGGAAGAAAAAGATACTGATATCACTGGTTTCTTCTTTCTCTCTCCAGGAGCCACTTGAGCCACTTGTACACATTTGCTAACATGATTTTTTTACATTTTCCTTTTTCTTCAGTGGTAGATAGCATCATGCTACATCTAAGTTTACTATATATGGTGCTCTCTACATATGGCCATTTGTTTTTATTTGTTCTCTTTGTTACCTTTAAAACCAGTTCTGGCCACCTCTGGGCCTGCATTTCTTTAACTGATCACAAGAGTGTTGTTTATAGCTGCTGAGTCTCTCTCTAGTGCCAAGCTTGTTCCCCAGTTTCTATTGCCCCATGCCTGTATTCCTCTGCATCATATTGTGCATCTCTGCTTTTCAAGGGCTTTACTTTTGCACCAGACTTGGGGTTCTCTGCCTTATGTTGTGTCAGAGGTATAATTATCCCATTCTGCATAGAATGACTGCTCATTACTGTTATCTGTAAAAAAAAAATGTGGTTTGTACTACACACAAGTAAAGCAGATTCATCACCAGCACCTGCTCAATTAGAGGAATTGCTTTCACAGCTGAGACAATGAAAAGAAAGATTCAGGTCAACAAAAATTCAGCCAACAAGACTGACAAACTTCAGGCCCATGGTCTTGCAAATTCAATGCAAGGAGTAAGTGTGATATGTCTGAGCCCCTGTTAGCTGCTCTGACCCAACCTGGAAATGGAGAAACATGCCATTACTGCTATTTCTACCCTAAAAAAGCCAACTACCAAGTGCTTTAGGAGCATGTTTATTCCTGAAACTCTTGACAGGAAGGAGAGATACAGTTGTCACTCCTCAAAGGTATGGAATCAGGATCTATTAAAAAAAGATATTAAGCTGTTAGAGAGTGTCCAAAGAAGGAGCACAAAGATGGTGAAGGGCCTTGAGAGGAGTGGCTGAGATCTCTTGGTCTATTCAGCCTGGAGAAGAGGAGACTGAGGGGAGACTTCATCACAGTCTTCAAAATCTTCATGAGGGGAAGCAGAGAGTCAGGCACTGATCTCTTCTCTGCAGTGACCAGGGACAGGATCCAAGAGAATGGGCTGAAGTTGTATCAGGAGAGGTTTAGGCTGGATATCAGGAAAAGGTTTTTCACCCAGAGGGTGGCTGGGCACTGGAACAGGCTCCCCAAGGAAGTGGTCACAGCACCAAGCCTGACAGTTCAAGAAACATTTGGCCAATACTCTGAGGCACCCTGAGGCACCTGGTGTGACTGTTGGGAATGGTGCTGTGCAGGGCCAGGAACTGGACTCAATGATCCTTGCAGGTCTTTCCAACTCATCATATTCTGTGATTCCGTCACCCGGATGAAGGGATTGAATGCACCCCCAGCAAGTTTGCTGATGATGCAAAACTGGAGGGGACTGGATCCATCTGAAGGTTGTGCTGACATCCAGTGGGACCTTGATGGGCTGCAGGTTTGGGTGGAGAGAAACCTAATGAGGTTAAACAAGGGCAAGTATAGAGTTCTGCACCTGGTGAGGAATAACCCAAGTACCAGCACAAGCCAGGGACAGACCTGCTGGAGAGCAGCTCTGCAGAGAAGGACCAGGTAATATTTATGGTTGACAAACTTGTTGAACATGAGGAGAACATTTTTTTCCATATTAGGAAAGGTGAGCATAGAACGTTGAGGGGCTGCTCTGCCCCATCCAATACTGTAGCCCCATCCTAGAAGGTCATCAAATTTGTCAGGTATGATTTCCCCTTTGTAAAGGCATATTGCCTGTTACCAATCATTTTCCATGTGCTTTAGCAAAGTTTCCAGCAGAAATTGTTTCATGATCTTGTCTGGCACTAAGTGATTCTGAATGGTCTTTAGTTCCCTGGGTCTTTTTTCCTTTTTTAAAAAAGGCATGTAATATTCCACTTTTTTCCAGTCATCAGGGACTTCACCTGACTGCCATGATTTTTCAAAAATTATGGATAGTGGCTTAGCAACCTCATCTGCCCTCCCTCAGGACCTGTGCATGAATCTCATTGGGTCCCATGGACTTGAGCACATTCAGGTTCCTTAGGTGGTCCTGAACCTGAGTCTCTCCTATGATGGACCTAAGGATTTTATTCTCCTGATTCCTAAATTTTCTGTTCTGGACTTGGGAGGCATGGCAGGAGAACAAAATCAGAGAACAGACCTTAGATTTCAAGCACAAAATATTTGTCTTTTTCAGAGAATTGGTAGGGGGGATCTCATAGGAGGTATCTCTGAAGGGGAAAGAATTCCAGCAAAGCTTGCTGGCCTTCAGGAACAGCATTCTCCAAGTACAAGAATTGCCCACCCTCATGAGAACAAGGAGTTATCAGGAGGCCAGCTTGATGAAGCAAGAAAGTTGTGACACATCTTCAACAAAAAAATGTAAATACAGGTGGGGAACAGGGGCAAGATACATAAAAGGAATAAATGAACACTGCCAAGACACATAGAGGCAGAACAAGGGAAGCCAAATTCTACTGTCTTGCAAGAAGTGTCAGGGACAGTGGATGCTTTTACTGCTACATTAGTCACAGGAGGCTGACCATTGCAGGATGGGGTTGATTCAGTGGCAGCAGACACAGGTAAGGCAGGTCTTCACCACGCTTGTCACCAGCAAATTCTGCCAGCCCTCTGCAACCTGGTGAAGGAGGAGAGGAGCTATCAGCCTAGTTTAATGGTCAATTCAGGGATCATGCAGGAGCACTTAACACCCACACACATCCTGGGACCTGCCCTGCTACACCCCAGGGCGCTGAAGGGGGTAGCTAATGTCCTTGCACAAGCATCAGCTTTCCAAGGTTGTAGATAACAGGGAGAACCCCTACAACTGGAAAAAGTGAAGTGTCACAGCTGCCTTCAAAAAAGGGCAAAAGCCACCTTGAGGAACCCCAGGCCTGTTGGCTGACTGTCAGTGTGGGGTAAAATCAAGGAAGGGGACACCCTGGACCCCACATTTGGACACCTGAGAGAGAAGACAGTGATGGGGAGCAGCCAGCAAGAATTTACCAAGGGTATTTGTTGCTGCTAGAGAAAGATTCTCTGCAGTAAAACTCTTAATCAAAAGAATTTACATTTGCGGAAATAAATGAGGCGTTCATCTGAGGTAAACACAAATTGAGCTACTTGATGTTTTCTTCAGCTGTGAAATGCTTTTTAGAGGTTGGGTGATTGAAAAGTAGGAGCCAGTGCCAAATTCTTGTAACTCCCAAGGCTAGATGGAAGATCACCTGATGTGTTTATTCAACAGAAAAATTATTCTACTTTTGCTTCATTTTATCCTTTTGTGTGGCAGTTGTATTCTGTGGGATGCTGAAATTTGTACATAATAAACAAAGTCTTAGAGATCATAATCTGCAGACTGTCTCTTTTGCTGCTTTTTATCCATCAAGTTTTCCTGAATTAAATGAATGATTGTTCTATGGAATAGTCAATATGTACCATCCTAGTAGCTACCATCTAGCAGCTCTAGACACTCTCATTTCTATATAGTTTCAGAAAAATAATATGCAAACTGCTTTCCTTAATTTTTCCTATTTCACAAGAGCTGAAAATATATGATTCAAAAAACCACATTTGTTTGTGTCCTAGGTTACAATGTAAAATTGTG
Organism: Acrocephalus scirpaceus scirpaceus; assembly: GCA_910950805.1. Classification (NCBI taxonomy): domain Eukaryota; kingdom Metazoa; phylum Chordata; class Aves; order Passeriformes; family Sylviidae; genus Acrocephalus; species Acrocephalus scirpaceus. The sequence continues at coordinate 55,515,546 of OU383776.1, forward strand.
CCCAAGGTTTGTATTCTATCCCCATGAGCCGTTGGAGCCAAGGTGGGGCAGTGTTTTCCTTATCTTCTGTTAACGAGCCTAACAATGCCTTGCCACATGACTCATAGATAACTCCCTCCAGGAGTTATCTCTGTTTAATGGGCCATCAAGGACCCACTGCATGACTCATAGAATGAGATCAGCCCATTGGGAGATGCTCTGCCCAGGGGGAGGAGCCAAGCATTCCCACCTGGATAAATCCAGGGTTTGGGACAGCACAAGCAGCTTTTATCCACTGGACTCCCAGAGGAGACAAGAGCTGCCAGACCTTTCTACAGGAATCACTGCTTTGACAAGATCATCTCATCTGGACTGACACTACCACCCTAACAGGGTATCAGGTTGTATTCTGACTCTGTCAGTGGTTTTTTGTACTATTACTTTTATTTTACTTTCTTTTATTTCTTTTCTTTTCCTCTTATTAAATTGTGTTTCTGACTTGGAGTCTTTCACTGGTTTTGCTTTCAAACCAGCACAGTTTGTTAAGGCAGAGAAAGGTCCGAAAGGAAAGACCTTTCTTTAGGAAAGACTTAAAATAATAATATTTTAGATTCCTGAATGTGTTCCTCCTTTAGTGTTCACTGAATCTTCAGGATGACTGACTGTACAAAGCCTGATTTTAAACCAGTGGAAGTCAGCTCAGCTCCATTAAGGACCAATCTATGAGGCAAGGTGGCCTCTGTGTGTCAGGCTCAATATAAACACAACACTGAGAATCTTGAAAGGGAAATTCTGTTTAGCCATGAAATTTATGTATTTTTATGAGCTGATACGAGACATGAGAGTAGGACTTCCCTGTTATTAAGAATAGAAATAAAATTTAACCACACTTCCCAAATAGTTAGCTCATAAAAAAACCCACACTGAAAATGATGTTACTCTGAAGCAGAGGAATAGTATGGAAACATACATGATACATTCAGTAATTCCACAGAGCTTAATGCAGAAAGCAGCAACTAATCTTTCAAGCCCTGTCTTTCAAATATAAAACCAACCAGTTTCTCAAGTATCAAGTATCAGCCAAAGCACCTCTAGAAGTAATGTCAAAAATAATGAAGGAACAGTTTTACCCAGTGTCCCAAGACAGAAAGAAGGGAATTATACAAGGGAAAAATTGCCTTCGGTTTCATTAAGAACAGAAATTTTTTTTACAGAATAAAATTATCAACTTTTTAATTGAGTCCTTCTTTATTATGATAAATGATAACAGAACTTGTCACAAATCTTACAAATGCAGTCTTACTCTCCCCTTATTACTGCAGCTGCAGTGATGTATAATTTGAGTTCATAGCAGGTGCAAGTCTTATTGCAGTTGCTTCCTATGGAACTTCTAGTGGGAAATAAGGAAATTAGTTTTATGTGCTATTGTTTAAGAATGGTATTCTCCAGTTTTGTGCTCCCACTAAAAACATGCACTGCTCGAGAGAAGGTAGCTGGGGGCACAAAAAGCAAAGACCATGGGTTGAGATAAGAACAAATTTACTGGTGTCTTGGTTTTGGAAAGACAGGTATCTGCTAAAGAGGAGCAGGGCCTCTCTTGGAATGGATAATTCAAATCCCCTCCCCTCAAATTATTATAATTTAGAAAATTAAAATGGCTTTCAGGCAGAGATATGGAGGTAGGAATAACAGTTCTTTACTAATATGTATAGCAAGGCAAACTACCAACAACAACTACAGCATTAATAGTGAATAGAACCAGGGACCTTGAGGGCAGCTTTGTTCCACAAAACTTGGGGCAGTCGGATCTCTTGGGACTCCAAAAAGCACCAAGCTGGAATGGTGAGGGATCCCGGGCTGGTGGATCGGATAAAATCCCGAGCTCCATCGGTGGTCACTGGAAGGGCAGGGATGTCCCGACAGGACGGGGCAGTGCAGGGCCACAGCAGCAGAAAAAACCTCAAAGCAGCTCCGAGGAAGCAATGGTGGTGGGACAGGGCTGGGCCAACTCCAGCAGGGCAGCAGGAGGAGAGCTCAGGATTTCCTGGGCACACGAGCAGAGTGATGGTAGCTCTCCTCAGGATTGGACCCAGTGGTGCCAGTGAAAAACTCTTCCCTCAGCAAGCAGCAGCCTGACCGTCCTCTCTCCAATGCCGAGAGTAAGAGAGCGAAGCTGCTCCCAACCCCGTCTTTTTCCTGCCCCCAAAACCTCAGGTCACCTTCCCCCTCTGAGAGAAACTCCCGGAGACAAAAGAAAAGTGTAGCCAAGTGCTATGCTCCATCCTTTTGTCTCACCCGAATACCCATAAGTACCCAGTAGTTAGTTGTCCAGCAACTCCTGGGGAAAAAATTCCATAGATAAAATAAAAAAAAAACAAACCAAGAAACAAACTTAACCCTTAACAACTGGAAACAACAATGAGATAAGAACATGAACAGAAACAACAATACTACTGACAACTGACAGAACATCCAAAAAGAGAGTGATTCACATGTAAAATGCTCACCTACAACTGTGACCAGAAGAGAGCCCTTCTCCCTGGCAGAGACTCCCTCCCCCACTCCTGGCAATGAATTGAGGTGGTATAGAAAAACTTCTGGGTTCTGGCCATGCCTGTCCTGGCTACTGCAAAAATTAACCATATCCTGGCTGGAATCAGGAGAGATGTGAAATAAGTCAATATATTTTTATTTTCTCGCTTCCTTTTTTGTCCTCCTGTTACTGAATTCTCAGATTCTTCAGCTAAAGTCTGTCCAGCAACAGTCTGTTGTAATTGGGGCCTTTGAAATGGCTTAGAGAACAGGTATATGACCTGCTGCTACTATAATTATGAAAGAACAACTTATTACCTGAAAGAACAACCTGACAGAACAACTATTTGTAGAGCCCACTTCATTATAAGAGACAGACTGACCTCAGTTCTGTCTCCTCACACTGTCCTCGAGATCTCCTCTTGAGGAGAAATTAAACTTCCAAATTTTCAAGTAGAAATCTCAAAAGCCCTTTAAGAAAACACTTCGGGAGTAGGAGTTTCAGGGCCAGTATAATAAGCTGTTTCACATCCTCCACATTGAAACCGCCTCTCTGAAACTTTTTATACCTCAGTTAGAGATCTGTTAGTCAGAAAGCTATGAAAATGCTCTTTTCTGGCTGTGCAAGCAGGCACCCAATGGAGATTGGACAGTCACAACAAAAAGAAGTGCTGCTAAGTGAAACATATCATTTCAGAAGCTTCAGTCAGAAAAAAAGGGAATAAAACAGGCCGAGAGGCACTAATTAGGATTGCACATACAAGCTTATCTATACTCCTGATATTGTGATATTGTGAAATAGATATTGTCTTAGCAGGCATACTTTCACTGCAAAAGCATATAATATATAAACAATCTTAAAAAACCCCTCAAGACTATCTTTAATCAGGTTCATCTAAGCATGATTTAAAAGAATGAGTTATCAACAAAGTGGGTGGTTGCATGTGGGAAGTGAATGAAATTATTCGGCAGTGAGGAGTTAACTAATTCTGGTGGGTGTTGCTATTTTTGTTTAAAGCACACTGAGTTGCTGTTAATATTAATACAATCTTTGCCTAATCAATTGCTTAGTCTTTAACCATTACAAGGTATTAGAAAAGGTATCTTCTCAGTCCCAAAACTAGTTCAATTAAGTTGCCTAGAAAATGAACTACAATTTGGCTTTTCTGATCAACTTCTTCACTGTACAAACTTGTTTCACAATATAAACATTCTTTTTCCCTGGAGAAAGAAAGGGGTCCCTATCAATAATGAAATAAAATTTTAATATACACAAAATCTTGTGTTTCTGTTGTATTTTACTGCCAAAGTATAGGCAAGTATAAGCTCCAGTTTCATTTTGTGATGTAAAACACAATTGCCCACTTTTTCTTTTGTAGTTTGACTGTGTCAAAATAGCCTGGCTTTTTCAGTTCAAACAACTGCTCAGTTGAGGAGTGAAAGATGCAAATGAGGCTTTCTCTGCAGATCAGCCTTCCTTATAATTTGAATTCTTTTTCTTTAAATCAATTTTGTGATTATATAGATGAGGTAAAGTCAGGAAGACTAACAGCAACCATTTCAAAATCATTGCCTGTTATTTCAGTTCAGCCAGTTCCAGTGTGATTCAAGATTTCTAAACATACATGGGATTTAAGTTTTGCAACAGCAGAACTTTGAGGTCAACGTTTGAAGAGGATCACCACTCATAGCAAGAAATCAGCAGGGGTAACTGAGAGGTCCATGACATTTTCCAGTCAGAAACTTGCTTGGATATTTTATATTTTTGCATGATTTCCCTGATGTGACACGCCAGACCTGGCATCATTGAAACATGGTTACTTATTGTTTAAAATGGTCTAGGTTCTGCTAGCACATGGCTCTAGAATACTCCAGACACATCCAGCTTTGTTAGTTTCCCCATGTCCCCTGCCACAGGCTGTGCTGTGCAAATGCCTCTGGAGCAACCCTGTGTTTCCTAGAAACCAGGAGCTGTCACACATCTTGTACCCAGATCACCACCTAACTGATCATAATCTTGCTTGGGATTGTCCCTGGGTGTTGGCAATCCCCTTCTGTACACTGAAGATGGCCTTTCCTCTTGGTAGTCATTACTGCAATACTGGATACCACTTATATGACAGTTTCAAAATCTGTCTGGCTTTATCATGGAATCCACCTACCCAGAGCCTCCTCTGAAGAATGGCACACATACATGATCTTTAATCTTGCAGGCTTGGGAGGTCTGTAGTTGCTGCAAGTACAGCTACAGAGTCATTGACTAGCACTTACACTTCTCAGGAGGTAATGTTTTACTTAAATCTCCTTGATAAAAAGCATTTTAAAAGCAAAATATAGAGTGAAGCATTTTCTATAACATCCGCTTTTGAAATAAAATTAGGAATCAGTGTTGATACCATGGGAGTTATAGAACTTGTCCTGGGTATGTAAAGGAGTTTCTTTTCTTTTCCCACTGCCCGGAAGGTGTTTCTGCCTGTATTTGCCTTGGAAACTGTAGGGTTGGGACACAGCAAAACTTGTGTGGTGGTAGAGTCAGTCTCACAGTTCGCTTTCTTAAAAGACACAGCCAGAGCAGAAAAAATGTTTTTGCCTGGTACTTACCTGGTTGTCCACACATCCATTTCTCTCTTACTTGGCAGAGCAATAGGATAGAACAGCTCTTCCACTAGACAGTGAAGCATTCACTGAGAAACTGTGGTAGGTGCCTCAGCTGTTTTTCTGCAGCTCTGCGTGGAGGACTGACGAAAAGGAGCCTATTTGATTTGCATAAATTAACTGTCTTTTACAAAGGCTTAGTTGTGGGGTGGTTTTTTTTTCCCTCCCTGTTGTATCTAATAGCAAAACCCCCAAATTACAGTGTTTTAACACTGAAAGTATGTGAATGAGTGTGACTTACCATGGACCAAGATTCTCAAAGCAGGAAATCCACTTTGCCTGCTCTGTCTTTCTGTCATGGTGTACTATTTAAAGCATCATACTTGCATATCAAAAGAGCCTGTGAGTCACGATAGAACTTCTGAATCACAAAAAGTCTTGCTTGTGCCACGGATGAAAAAATAGCTTCACTGTGAATGCTAGCAGGCAGCAGATAATTGAATACCTGAGCGTATGAGGGTAGATGTCTGGAGCAGAAACTTTGCATTCCCAGGGAGCAGCCTGCTACTTGATAGTTGCAAGGATCATGGGGTGGACCTGTAAATATTGATAATACTTGGTTTAAATGCAGATGACATGTCCTGCATTTTCCAATTCTTGAAGGGATGTAAGAAATCACTTAAGAGACTGATGACATAGTCTGCTTCTGCTCATAGACTATTGAGGTTAGGAAAGCTGGAGCCTGGAAAAAAAAGACAACTTCCTGGAGGTGAAGGGAGACTGGAGATCTTTGAGGCTGAGTGAAGATCAGTGCCAGGAGATGCCCAGCATCCTTAGTCAGCAACACACAAGAGAGTTAACTGCCAGAGGTGACACAGCAGGAGCCTACATGACATTCTGCCTGACGACAATGGGTCAGCAGACTTTGATAATTTGGAGCCTAATGCTGGAGGAAGTGAGGGTGTAAGTGCGTAGCTCAGTCCCCAGATCCTTGATGAGCTGTCATTCAATATGCCTCATCTGGGAAACCTTGACAAGTTGCTTCATATTTTTAATTTAATGATTCTTAAAGAATTTCAGAGCAAAGATTTACTAATATGGGCCAGCTGATGCACACAGATACTTTGGAGTAGAGATACCACTGCTCTTTCCCGCAAGCATTGAAAGAAATGATGAAAGAAAAGAAGCACAGGAAATATTTACCTCAATGATTTTGAGTGCTTTTTTCTCTTAAGTTAGATTTTTCTGCTATAGTGGAGTGGTAAAATTCTAGAAAGCAATACTGAAAATTTTAAAAAAACTTCACACTGAATGTTTAGCCTATCTATTTTATCAGAAATAACACAAGATGGGGTACCATACACAGTCAGTTGTTGACTGTGACATATGAGAACGACAGAGCTCTAGCCACACTATTCATGTGAAAGTACATTATGGTATCTCCACTAGAATTGTGAAGATACGAATGCTGTGCTCTAAATTATTCTTACCAGCCATTTGAAAAAAAAAAAACCCAAATTGTCATTGATTCACTCTTCAAAAGACACAGATAGGAAGTGTAAAAAATGATAGAATCCACTTCTGTGATCTGGACATCTTGACTGCTCTGTCCCAAGCATATTGAGCATACATAGGCAGGAACAAATACAAGTTTGTATATTTGTATGCTCATGAGTGGCTAATGTATATTGCATTTATTCTGCAGGTAACTGAGACATAGGATTGACTGTAATCTATAAGGCAATATGACTTATCAGTGCGACAGTACAAGCAAAATTGCAAACATGCTGGTTTTAGCTGTGTAAATAGGGACATTACATAACCTCTGCATTTGGCTTTACTGTGATTGTTTCTAGCATATGGCATTCAGTTTTCAATGCTCATGACAGACACTGAAATCAGACAGAATCAGAAAAAGACATAAGGAACATTTAAGCTGGGGAAATAAGCTGTGCCTTGAAGGACAAACAATGCAATCCATTTAACTTGTCAAGCAGAGAGTGAAGGGATATGCTTGATACCAGTGAAAGCACAACTTTCATAAAGAATTTTCCTACTCAATATAAAAATGGGTTTTTTTTGGGAATCCAATGTGAACAAACTCAAATTATAAATAAAATGTCTTTCTTCTTCTTTCCCCCCTGCCCCCCATCCCCCCAGGAAAGGTAGTTACCAATGAAAATATTTTGACACATCTTATTGAAGACCACAATGAATTCTCTACTACTGGCAAATTAATAATCAAGGTCTTCCTAGAGATATTTGAATAAAAACACACAACCTCAGGTATTGCCAGTGGGGCATATTACACAGATCATCAGACTGTAAGATCACAGTTGTCTCTTGTTTATACAAAATTTAGCTACATATATGAATGAAGGGAACAGCCGTGGAACGTATCACAGTTTAACAGCCTTGTGTTTAGTGTCTCAGCTTAAAGCTTGAATGGACAAGGACATCATTTCATGTCACTAATGAACTGAAAAGCACATTTAAAGATTTTGGAAAATTTACTGGAAGTTTTAAGAAAATCTGAAGAAAACTTTGTGTAAACCATAAAAATACTTGAATACTGCAAGGCAACAAAACATGTCTGAGAACAAATTAGAATATGATAGTACTCATCCATTCACTTAGGCTGAGGCCAACTACATGAGGTTCAACAAGGCCAGATGCTGGGTCCTGTCCCTGGATCAGAACTGTCCCCTGCAGTGCTATAAGCTGGGACAGAGTGGCTGGAAAACTGATGGCAGGAAAGGACCTGGGGATGCTGTTGGACAGTGGCTGAACATGAGCTAGTGTGTGCTCAGGGGCCAGAAAGGCAGTACCATGCTGGTCTGAATCAGCAATAGTGTGGCCAGCAGGACCAGGGCAGTGGTTGTCCCCCTGTACTGGGCACTAGTGAGGCCACATCCCATGTTCAGTGTCCGGTTCTGGGCTCCTCACTACAAGAAAATTATTGAGGTGCTGGAGGTTGTCCAGAGAAGGGCAATGGAGCTGGGAAAGAGTCTGGAGCACAAGTTTGATGAGGGGTGGCTGAGGGAGCTGGGGGTGTGTAGTCTGGAGAGGCTCAGGGAAGACCTTATTGCTTTCTACAACTGCCTGGAAGGAGACTGTAACAACGTGGGGCTGGGTTCTTTTCTAAGGCTACAAGAGGCAGGACGAGAGGACAGAGCCTCAAGCTGCACCATGGGAGGCTCAGATTGGACATTAGGAAGAATTTTTTCAGGGAAAGGATTGTTAAAACTTGGAACAGATGCCCAGGGAGATGGTGGAGTCACCATCCCTGGAGGTATTCAAGAAACAGCTGGATGTGGCATGTAGTGCCATGGTCTAGTTGACAAGGTGGTGATCAGTCAAAGGTTGGACTCAATGGTTTTAGAGGTATTTTCTAGCATAAAAATTCTGTGTGTGATATGCAGGAGAAGGACTACAACAAAAAACTGAGTCACACAAAAAGAGAACTGAAAAAATGCTGTTAGTTATAATCTACTAGTCAATAAATCGATGTGAGGAAGTAAGGAAAACCAAGCACGATGAAACAATGCTCTTGGACAACTCTTGGCTAAAAAGGACAAGTGATCCAATACTTCTTAACTTTCATTCATGGCCTCTGCAACATTTCTTTGTGTCTTGGTGTTCTGCTTTGTGGTAGTATGTTGTCTATGTATGTGTTCATAATGCTCCAGCCAGTAAAATTTGTCCAGACCTTTTGCAGATGCATTTCAGCAGAACAATTTTGCCTCGGCATTGCCTTTTGGAGTAGCACTGTGACAATTTTGTGAATTCTGTGGGGATTCTCCTCAGGAGGTGTCAACAAGAGCATGGGTATGTGACTCTGTATGTGCCCCTCATGTCAACTGAGATTCAAGAAGAAAAGAACACTATAAAGTTTTGAACACTGTTATTACCTTAGGGGAAAAAAAAAATCTTCAGAAGAAGGAAAATTCTTAGAACCACAGAATGATTCAGGGTTTTTTGACATTTAAACTCATCTAGACCTAACCCTCTATCACAGGCAGGGACGTCTTTCACTAGTCCAGTTACTCAAAACCCCATCCAACCTCGTCTTGAACACCTCCAGAGATGAAGCATCCACAGCTTCTCTGGGAATCTGTTCCAGTGTATCACCACCACTACAGTACAAAATTTCTTTCTTATGGCCAATCTCAACTGATAGTCTTTCAATTTTCATCTATGTAAGAAAAATACAAGTTGAAAAACCACAATGAAATCTCTACTGGAGTCTTTTCTTCTCCAGAATAAGCAATCTCAACTCTCTGTCTTCACAGGAGAGGTGTTTCAGGTTACTCATCACCTTCATTGCCTTCCTTTAACACGTCCTTGTCCTTTATGTGCTAGGAACCCAAGAGCTAGATGTAATACTGCTGGTGGAGTCTCACAAGAGCAGGGTAAAGGGACAGAATCCTCTCCCTCACCTTGCTGGCCACATTACTTTTTGTGCAGCCCAGCATACAATTAGCTTTCAGGGCTGAAAGGGCATGCAGCAGATTCATATCTAGCTTTTCATCTACCAATATGCCCAAGTCATGCATTGTCTCAGTTCACAGCCTCTAAGACTGATGCTGGTGACTGCTCAGATCTATTGGATATTGTTGAACTTCATCAGGTTCGCATTTTCTCAGAACTCAAGCCTGTCAAGGACCATCTGGATGGCATCCTGTCCCTTCAGCCCACCTTAGTGTCATCTGCAAGCTTGTGGAGAATGCACTCAATCCACTGTTTCTGTCATTAATAAAGACACGACCTTACCAGTGCCAATACAGATCCCTGAGGGGCACCACTTGTTAGGGAACTCCCTTGAATGCTGAGGCATTAATAGCAAATCCTTGGATACAGTCATCCAGCCAGTTTCTTATCCATCTAGTAGTTCATCAATGAGGCACATATCTCTAATTTATCAACAAGGATGTTGTGATGGGCAGTGCCCTTAATGGCCTAAGATTCCCACCTTACCTGTTACCATGATTCAATGTGTTGATCTGCTGGAGGGTAGGAAGGCCCTTCAGAGGGACCTGGACAGGCTGAGACCAACAGCATGAAGTTCAACAAGGCCAAATGCCAGATCTTACATTTTGGTCACAACAATCCTATGTAGCCCTACAGGCTGGGGACAAGGTGTCTGGAAAGTGGCCCAGGAAAAGCCCCTGGGGTGCTGGTCAACAGCCAGCTGAGCAGGAGCTAGAGTGTGCCAGGTGGCCAAGAAGGACAATGGCATCCCGGTGTGTATCAGTGTGGTGGTGAACAGGACTAGGGGAGAGATTTAATCCTGTACTTGATTCTGATGAGGCTGCATCTCAAATCCTGTGTTCAGTTCTGAACCACTCAATTATGGAAAGAATTTGAGGTGTCGGAACCAGTCCAGAGAAGGGCAACAAAATGGGTGAAGGTTATGGAGCACAAGTGCTATGAGGAACAGTTGAGGGACCTGGGAGTGTTTAGTCTGGATAAAAGGAGACTGAGGCAAGATGTTATCATTCTCCACAACTACCCAGAAGGAGGTTGCAGCAGGATGGGGGTCAGCTTTTTCTTCCAGGCAACCAGCAACAGCACAAGAAGACACAGTCTTAAACTGAGCTAGGGGAGGTTTAGATTGGACATTAGGAAGAATTCCTTCACAGAAAGGGTGATTGGGCTTTGGAATGAACTGTCCCAGGTGGAGTCACCATTCTTGCAGGTGTTTAAAGAAGGAGTGGATGTGGCACTCAGTGCCATGGTCTGTTTGACATGGTAGTGCTTGATCACAGGTTGGACTCTGATCCCAGAGATCTTTTCCAATGTAACTTGTTGCAGACAGGTAGAGATGTTATAAAAGAAAGGCCTTATAAAATATGGTTTAGGCCCTGCTACTCTAGCTAAGCTAGAAGTAGCTTGTAAATTCCCATAAAGAAAAATTATAAGAATGAACACAATAACATATTCTTAGAGAGAAAAATAAGTTTGCACCTGCATAAACAATGAATCTGTCCTATGAGAATCAGTGAAGAAAATATGTAAACATATCTAGAGAGAGAAAATTTGATAGACATATACAATAGCCCTTACTGACCAACAAACTGAGTTTCACTGTACTGCTAACCAATTAGGTTTAATGCAGCATCTTCTGATATTTCCTATAAATACAAACTTTGTGAATGGAGGGGGCTTTTCTGCATGAGAAAAATGAGTCTCATCTTCTTATTTATTACAACAGCAACTGATTCTGTGATTCTGTGATAGAAGCTTGATTTGATGCTACCTATTGTGGCTCTAGAATTCATACCGAAGTTGTGTTTACCAGCAAAACAATTTGATGCTAGCTGGTGGTCATCAAATGCACCATGTGTCCATACCTAATACCACATACTTTATGTGTCTGTATGTCTACAATTAATGCATGATTCTTACATGAATAAGTTTACAGATTACATGTGAAACCAGATTTCTGTAGAAACATCCCAGATTTCCTAGTCTATACTAAGAGAAAACCATGCAAGTGGAAAAAGAAAACTGCTGGAGGACCTTGCAAACAGATTTCTTTTTGTGGTTTCCTGCATGTAGTCATCATTAGTTCCCTTCAACCAAGAGGAAAACCATGACAAGCACACAAAGGGTTCTCACCAACAGACATTGCATTACTTGAAATGTAGATACAAGACAAATATACAACCAAAAAAAGCCCCCCACAACTTGGAAAAGGAATTTGAATGTGCAGCTCAATCTGCTCAAACTGTCAACATAAACACATCTATTGGGTTTCTAGATGACACATACTTGTACTATTTTCAGCTCATATGATTGAGTGCTGAAGAGTCAGCAAGGCAGAAAAAACAGCGGTATTATGAGAAAGATTTACGATATCAAAAATCCTCTGAAAAACTAAGCAAAATGTAGACAAAAACAAGGACCAAGGAAATGAATACAGAGAAAATTAAGGTATATACACATCTGTCATTTTCCAGCTGTAGGCAATTATGCTTTTTCATGTCCACATGGTCTCTACAGAGGGTACTGACCAGTAGCCATAATGTCTCTAACTAGGTGAACAATATCCCATGAAGCCCTGTTAGGAAAAGGTGAGGGAAATGTTAGTGAAAGAATGAATGTAATGATCAGCTTTTAAGTGATGAAAACTCCACATTTTCCCATTTGTCACATGTATTTGCCTTTTGGGGAGTAAGGGGGCTTTTGCCAACTTTCAGATTGAACTTGGATGAATATGTACCTCTACAAAATATTGCTTCTTTTCTCTCATCTTTCCTCCTTCCTTCCATTCTCTCTCCTTCTTTAAGAAGAATTATTGGGAAGTTCAAAACATCATATGCCTCTGATTAGAGACTACCACTTTTAGATGGCTTCAAAATCCTGTTTTGGATGCAAAGCAGGAAGTTTCTTCCAAGAATTCGTAGGAATAAATTCCTTTTCAATTCCAGAACTGGTAATCCATAAAACTATATACCTGTGAATAAGTAAGTTAGTAAATTCAGTGTAAATACATCACTATTACAAGCGGTATTCAGTAAGTGTTTAGTTTTTGGTGGTTTTTTTTTTTTTTAATTCTCACAGTTTATATATTTATGTTTTACTGTCTTCTGGAATGAAATATGAACTAATAATACTGTGATATTATTTTTACATTTCTAATAGACTCCCTTCAACCAGATCACAAAACTTTTAATGATAATTTTGCTACTTTACTGAACATTGGCACACTTGAAGAAATCCTTCAAACAGCTTAGAAATGCAACTGCCGGTTAATATATTGCAATTATTAAGTGATTTTACAGGAGTAGGTTTGGATGCATGGACTATTAATTACAGATAATTACATCTGTGAATTAGATTATTCACCATGGTTCAGAGTTCACAAATCACTCAAAAAGAAAATTAATTCCAGCATCAGTGGAATTTGCTCTTTGGTAAAGCAGGAAAAGTGTTCACGTGTGGACAACAATACAGAAGAAATAAATTGTAACATCTCTAAAGTGCTTTATCTTTTATTAGCAATGCAAAGTTAGATAAATCGTCACTTATAGTATGTTGGAGATTATTATTTGGTTTTATTGGTTTTAAGCATGAAAATGAGACTAACAACAGTCTTCTTTGAACAGTTACCTACAGTGGTTTATGATATTGCCATGACCAGAGATGAGCCAATCCAATTCATATGTATTGGCTCCACCGTGCAACGTAATTCCACAGATAAAGTTTATCAGTGAAAGTTCTCAGGTAATAACAGCAATTCATGTCCATATTTTTTCCCATAAACCTCTGTTAACAGCAGCAGATGCCCCAATTCTACTGTATTATCTTTTAATATGTTCAGAGTAAAATCCATCAAGCACCTTGATTCATCCTTTGTGTCTTGTGGAAAATACAAACAAATTTGTCAACAAAATCTTTTGATGTATTTCACCAATTTCTGCTTGTACTTCTAGTGAGAGATGAGTTTTACTAATATTTGTGTAGCATTTCCTGTCTCTTCTTAAGAACTTTTCTGGCTTAGTTAATACAACTCCTGTTATGAACAAGCCTTAACAGTAAAATAGAAAAACTTCATGAGTGTATGAACTAATATCAGCCAATCTGTGCTTCAGTTAATTATGTATCTGTGAGCAAGCAAAATGTGCTATTTCTAAGTTCTAATGGTGGGATATTTTATGACAGTATTATGCCAGTACTGGCCTCTTTAGCAGATAGAAACCATCAGAAGGTAACTCCAGCATCCCCTGGCAGTGTCTGAACCTTGCCTTCCCAAGCCTTTGTAGACTTGGATATCAAAGGCTGAAAGCTCTAGCTGGGATCTGCAGAGTGAATACTCACGGTAGTAAATGACAAAGAGGTTGTATTTACGGTCATTTCTTCATATTCTTTTTGCGTATGGTAATTTTCACTTTTAGATGGAGTTGGAAAAGTTCAGTAAGGTAATATATTCTGATTATATAAATTTTTGTGGGAAAATGAGGTGTATGAAGCAGCCTGTGCCAGACTAAAATCTAACTCCCAACTTCATTTTTCACTTCAGAGTAGGTATTTATCATGCTTCACTACTTTTTTCCCAAGGATTGAGTAGCTCTTCCTCATACAGGAAAAAAAAATCAATTATTGGTTATCTAGTTGCTATGTTACAAATTATGGACAAGGTCCATTTTGATCATAAATGCTATAATAACATTCATTGCCAGATCAGAGTGATAATTCTCATATCCTGGCACTCACGCTGCACAGGTAAAGATCTCAACAGGCTCATGACAGAGGAGTTTCTTGTTGGTGGCAAGTACCTCATTGACTACTTTTTGAAAGCAGCGGGGAGAAGCAGCTTTCTTTTTCTTAAATTTCCCAGATGTTGCAGGATCAGCTAAGATACTCTGAGACTTTGGATCAAGTAATTGAATTCTTCCTTGATACATTGTGACAAGTGAGGAAGAGATCAGAAAGTGAAAGTGTTAAGGAGAATAAAGGCACTCTTATTCTGTTAAAATCTGTCCTTGTGCTCCTAGAACACATTGGCTGATTTTTCTTCTAATCCTGAGTATGCTTGGCTTCAGGACTCCCCTAAAGACTCATTTCTATAATTGCCTAGAAGACAATATTTTAGAAGACATAGAGAATCTGATAAGCTACTGAATAATGAGGCAGACTTTTAAAAAACAGTATTAGATCAAAGTACACACTATTAATTATTAAGTGTACTAACACATATATGATAATATTAAATGCTGTTAAAAGAACACCCATTGCATAATTTATAAGAAGCTAAATGTCTCTCTCCAGACCATCAACTATTTTGGGGAAGCAGGAAAAGAAAAAAAAAAAAAAAAAGAAAAAAAAAAAAAAAAAAAAAGCTACTCTTTAACTTAAATGTTAATTGCTATGTAACAATCACAAGCGAGCATTACACTTCTACACAGATGTTAAAGTGCCTAGCCCAGTTAATCCTGGAAAAACTAAACATACTTCAGTCTTACAACATTTTGGAACAATGACTCAGTTTTTCATAGTTGGCCAAGGTCTCACCTTGACTCATGCAAGTATCTAGGGCATACATATGTAACTGGTTGCAAACTAAAACCAAAAAATTCTGAGAGGAGGGAAGGGTGTTAACCATTCTTCCACTGTCAGTTTTCCACAGCTCCCAATGCTTTCCCACAAGATAGCTGGAAAAAGCAGAAAAAGCCTCTTTTTGACAGTTCTTTTGACAAGGAAATTGTACAACTTCAGAGTGTTTGGAACACACTAAAGCCAAAAAAAAACCAAAAAAAAAACCAAAAATAGAAATAAAAAAATTATAAGCAGTGTTTGTTATTGACATTTCTCCCTAAAGGTGTTAATTAAAGGGACTGTGCATAGTTTTGGTTTTCTTCTCTTGTATAAATACTATCCGAATTACATCTCACTCCAATCACTGCACTTCTTTTTGTAAGGAAGCTGGAGCAATCCCTGAGATTTTTAATGGAAAACCAGGGTTGAAGCAGTCAGATTCTCAGGAGCAGCCCCTTTCCCCACCAGACACAACCAAAAGGTTCCTCAGGAACACTGAGTTCTGCTGAATATTGTTTTTAACAGCAGTGTAAATACATTTGATAGCAGCAGCTCCCTTGGTTTACCCCTCCAGTGTGCTGCCCTGGGACAGCTGTGTGCTTCACTTAATGCAAGTCAGGCTATTACGGCTTTTGGCACTAAATCTTGAGCTCTTGTGTTGCCTGCTGCCACCAGGGCAAAGGCAACTTGTGTGGAGCAGCAGCTGTTGCTGGGAAAAGTTGTTTTCACCCCTCTCTTCACAGCAGGAGCAAGTTGAATTTATCACTGTAGGGCTTGGTCCCTTCACCCTATTTCTTATCTCTGTTTACCTTATTTTTCAGTAGAAAAACCAGCCTTTCTCCCACTCTTTATTCTTCCTGCTGCAAAAGACCGTTTTCCTTGCCTGGAGTAATAGCTTGGAAAACAGCTCATTTCAGCTGCAGCCGTGTCGACCACAACAGCATCACCCTGAGGAACAACTTTGGAAGACGGGTTTTTGCAAATACTAATTGAGAAGACTTTTGGTGCTATTTTTAAAAATTCATTACTCTGCTCTTCAAAGAAACAGAGAGTGTTATTTTGTTTTAAACAGGCTGAACTACATGAAAGATTTTTATGCCAGTTTCTTCTCCAAACTAGATTAACCTGTAAGACTTGTGATTTGTTTTGTGTGCCATTTTCTCATGTCAAACATGGTAGAAATACAATAAAAAAACTGCAATGTGTCTAAAATATCCAACTTTATGTCATTGCGACTTTTCTTAAACTGCAAGACCTCTCACAAGAATTGCCAGTATAAATAAGTAAAAGTCACTTTCACATGTCTATTTTTTCTTTTTTTTTAGATACTCTCTATTGCCTGACTAAGCTGATCTCAAAATCTACATAAGAACATCCCACTGACAACAATAAATCCAATATTGTTGGAGAACATAACTTCAGTCTCATAACATACCACATTCTTATGCAAAGAAGGCAAGGTAGAGGCTGATGACATGCCCCTAGCAGATTAAAATTAAATTTATTCTGCATTTCCCTGCTGTGTTTCTCTTTCCTCCAACCATTAGTCTGGAGAGTTTGTAGAAAAGATAATCTGCCATGCATTTATATAGTGTCAGCACAATGGGAGTGCAAAGGTCTTTTAATGACAAACCATGTAATGACAAACTGCGCAATGCAGCCTTGAGAACAGTAGTGTCAGTGCCCTTGGTGCCAAGTTCATTTGTCACTTGACAAGCTGATGAATAAAGGTGACTTCAAACTTGAATTCGAAGGACATTCATGGTGTTATCCTTAATGCACATAATTCTGCCTTTGTGAAATCTTATTCCAATACTCTCAATAGTGATCCTCTTAGGATGTGTTCATTATGTACTTTGACTTAGGTTGTTGGAGCAGAATGCCATTCTGGGGACACGTTTCTCTGAGTTAACAAAATTAATTTTTCTCTGCCTTTCATTTTCCTGAGGTTGTTTTCTCTTTTTCTGAAGACCATCTCCATTGAATGAGGCTGCCTACTTCTGGAAGTTCTGGTACCTCAGTTGGCATCTATTCTCTACTCCTATACTCTTCTAATATCCAGTAGGGAGGCCAAGGGCTGATGAGACAATCTGACGAGTGAAGGTCTTAAAGATCTTTTCCAACCTACAAATCCCATTGTAAATTAAACTTCTGCAAGTGGTTACAACCTGCAGGTTGGTTGCAAAAGTGAGTAGCCAGACACTCTTAAAACACTACCGGACACCTTGTCGAATCTCTCACTGCTTCCCAGGGAGAAATTCGGGCCCCAAAACCCACCGGGCATCTCTCCTGTCGTTCGCGCCTCTTGCACATCCCTGGGATGGGGGCATCAGCGGCGGGGAGGCCGAGGGTTCAGGTGGCACCCCACGCACCGCCCGGGCACCCCCATCCGCCACCCGCCCGAGGGAAGGCGAAGGGTGCGGCGCGGCCTCCCGCCCTCCTTGCGCCGAAACCACTCCCCGTAAAGAAAGTCACCAGGGGGTGGGGAAATGGTGACAGCTCCAGGAAGCCGCCGGCGGCACCGGGAGACACCGAGAAGAGGCAGCCCGTGGGGTGGCAGCTCCCAGCCCGCCAAGCCCGCCGCCGCCGCCGCCATGGGCTCCCCACAGCGCCCGCCGCTCGCCCACGTCTTCAAGGGGACTTTCGTGCACTCCAGCGCCTCCGCCCCAATGGAGATCCTCCACGGACACCTTCTGGGGGTGGACGATAACGGGACAGTGAGTGGGGGGCTCGGGCGGGGCGTGGCGGGCGGCGGCGCGGCGCGGGCGGCGGGGGCGATGCCCGGCCGTGGCTCCCGGTGCGCCCCGCGGGGCGGGGGTCCCGCAGCCCCGCTCTGCGCAGTCCGCGCCCGGGGCTGCCGAGGGGCAGGGCCGGCTCCGCCGGTCTGTGCGGAGAAAGCGGAAAATCTTCGCACCCCTGTCTGTCTGGGCAGGCGCCGCGGAGAAGGGATTTCGCGCTCGGGGGAGCTGGAGGTAACAGGGGTAGAGCGTCTCTTCGGCAAGAGTCTGCAGTTGGCTTAAATCTGCTTTTTGAAGTGTGCTGTGTGTTCCCGGAACAGCAGCGTGCTTACACCTGGCAGTCTCTCAGATTCTCTGTTTTCTTTCAGTTTCACAAGCTTTTTTTTTTTTTTTTTTTTTTTTTTTTTAATTCTCAGGGTGTCTAAACAGTGATGGTGAATAGTAGCTGTGTACTCACTACATAGCCATCTAAATGAGGATTTTTTGTCTTCTTGTCACAAAAAAAACCCCCAAAACAAAAACCAAAATAACCAAAAAAACCCGTGGCATATACCCATAAATAGTTGGAAGGATGATGATGCTGGGCATTTCAGTAGTATGATCCAAGCTTAGAACAAGCACTGCACTTACTGATAATGCAAGAGAGAGTCTGGCAAGGAAGCAATGTCATTCCCTTAACAGCATCACAGTTGAAACTCAGTTTCATAGTGCAGGTTGTGTAAGTAGGCTGATCATTTCTTGTAGACTCAATAATATACATGGGCACCCTATGTAAATTTTTGAAAAGTAATTTTCCTTCTTGTGGCTAAATAACAGGTGTGTCAGGCTTCAGTAATGTTTGAAATCTGTGCAAAACACATTTTGAGCCCTAACAGTGTTTATTTTCTCTATTCTCTATTCGGGTCCATGAGGACCTGTTTCAAGACACCCTTTTGAGAAGTCTCGTGCAAGGTGTATCAAAGTCTGTGAGAAGCTGTATTTTGATGAACAGGAAGGGAGTAAAAGCTTGTATATTTATGTATTGGCTGGTGTTCACTAAAACAGTAGATTTAAATGAAAAAATGTTTGGCTGGTGTAACTCAGGTGCAGAAGATGGACATTCATACCCCGTTCCACTCTCTTTAATGTAAATTTCTGGAAAAGTGTATCTACACAGCATCCATAGGAAATCAAAATTTTTTAGTGATTTTCCTGAAAAAGAGGTACCTTAGTAAGCTACACCTAGGGATCTGTGCTCTCACTTACTCTTTCTCCTCCTAGGGAACAATGATTCACAGTATACTGTTTTCCTTGCATAAATTGGCAGAAGGGTTTTTTTTTTTTTTAATCCATTAAAACTCTATCTTCCCAAAATAAAATTCCCACCAGAACACAGTGAAAAACACTTTTATTTTATTCTCTTTTTATTACAAATTCTTGACATTTTAATATTCCAGAAGCTGATAAAGTGAGTATCCCATATGCTCTCTTTTCTCCCTATTACTCATAATGTAGCCTCATGCAGAACAACCACTGGAATCACAGAAGAGTTGGCTTTTCAAGAAAGACATAATGGTTAGAAAATAGCTTAACTCTATCATTCAAATTTACACCAAAACTGCTTCTCTTTTCCTCCCAAAGGAGGGGGTATCCTTTTGCCTCATGTTGCCGACTCCATCATGGAAAAAAATTTTGCATGGTCTCTGTGTATAAGAGCTTGTATGAACAACTGGGTCCTGTTTTGCAGTGTGAGTCCCTGCATGTCCTCCAAGGGACATAAAATGTCATCTCTCTCTGCTTTGCCTGAGATGAAAAGGAAATTTTTTGAAGAAAAACATTGCTTTCAGGTATAAAATTCCAAATTATCATCAAGTTAGCAAAGTAAATACCACGTTTCACTGAGTGGATTGCAGAGCAGTGTAGTGTCTCTCTTGAGGAGCTGCAAAGAGAAAGACCAGAGTTCCTCAGCATAAAGAAAACAGACATAGGTGCAAAATCTGAGTTGTTATTGAAATGTTGGTGTAATTATCCTAGGTGAGTAGATTATTAAGTAAATAGGAAAAAAATAATAAGCTAAAAGCCCTTGTGGAAGTCACAAAAACAACAAGAGTTGAGGAATAAGGATTTTAAGCATAAGGTTTGATTTAAACCTGTTGGGAGTGAGTGGACACAACTCAGCTGTACAAGGAGGAAGGCTTAGCCTTTTTCAGCAGGATGGGCAGTTTCTTTAGCAGCTGGGTCTAGCAAGTGTTCTTGTCTCTCATTTAGCCTCACATTCCAGTTTTGGGATCTAGGCAAACAATAGGCATCATGTCTCTAATTGCAAAAGTCATTTAGTAACTGGGGGAACAGGGAGGGAAGAGAGCATGTGGGAGGGGAAAGAGGGATAGACCCCTTCTCATGTTCACCTATGAATGTCATACTCAGAAACAAAGTAAGACAGGCATTGCTGGATCCAAACCAACCATGTTCCTTCAGCCAGCATCATTCACTCACTTTTGTTAGCAAAATATTTGCACTGTGGTGCTTGAAGGCACTCAGGATTTGCTATCAGGGCTGATGCATGGTCTAGTTGACCAGCTACGCTTTAATGGAAGGAAGAGCTTTGGGCATCACTTGGTATATAAAAGGCCTGAGTTAGTCACAAGTGTAGGGAGATCTATACCCTTGATCTTTGGATGCTTTAGCCCTATTACATGAGTAACACGTGAGAAATTATGGAAGTGTTTGGACAGTGGTGTTAGCAGCCACTGATTCTGCTTTTTGTGATATACCTTTCTCCAAGTGCCAGTTATTCTTCTTGACTTCCTTCTTTAAAACTGAAGTTCTTAGTCCTGTGCACTTGCCTTGACTCTCTAGTAACTCTGCTGTAGAATTTCTTCTTGCT
Source organism: Acrocephalus scirpaceus scirpaceus (assembly GCA_910950805.1). NCBI lineage: Eukaryota > Metazoa > Chordata > Aves > Passeriformes > Sylviidae > Acrocephalus > Acrocephalus scirpaceus. The sequence continues at coordinate 55,536,297 of OU383776.1, forward strand.
TTCTACAGTGTTGAGGTGCAGAACTGCAGGTAGAGAACTGTGCATCCAGTTGGTGACCCTAAATATTTCCTTAAATTACTTTAAATATGCACAACCAAGTATTGGGGCAAATATGATCCCAAAGAGCTTAAAGTTTTCAGCATTAGAAATGCATCCTAAAGCAATGGGGAACAACTCTTGGCTGACTAAGGAATTCCATTGGAAGTTTGTTTGAAGAAACTGTAGATGTCTTGCTAATTTATCCATAGTCTAGTTCAACCATAATAGACCAGGTGTCAGGTTTAGAGTCGATTTCATGTATCCAGCTTCCTTCCTGAAGAAAACATATTTTCTTCATTTTTTCCATTATTTAAGTATTTTATTTTTCTGCACTCTAAGAGTACATAACAGCCACTGCTTTTCCATGGCAACGCCTGTTTCCAGAATTTGTCATCTGGTGTTTCATGTTTCTCTCTTTTTTTCCCCCCTCCCTCTTCACCCATCTCTCCCCGCCCCCAGCAGCTCTAACATTGCTCATTCTGCATTTTGACTTCAGTATCTGAATGACATTTTCTTTATTGCACATCAAATATTTCAGTAGGTCTGTATTCCAAGCCTTCTGCAGTTATACAGTTAATTGAATTGGATGTATTCCTCTTTGCATAGAGGACAATACTGCTTCTTGTGAACTACTAATGGAATACTATAATCTTGCAATTTTTCTAGTGTAGTATTTATTTATATGGCATTATTGAAATATTTTTTCTGACTGAAAATGTAAAACAACTGCACTTTAGACAATACAAATCGTATCAACCATGATTAATTTAAAAGACTAGGCAGCCAATAACTTCTTGTCTACTGTTTAGCAGCCTTTAGTAGCTTGGCTTATTTTAGTCTATGGAAAAAATAGAAAATGCCATTTTACAAGTACTAAGTCCTGCCTTTTTAAATTTTTTTTTTAACTGTTGCCCTAGAAACTGCTATCAAAACTGCTATCATGAGAGTGATCCAGGCCCTCAGTGTGGACATCATCCTAGGAGCAGAAGGATACTCATAGCAGGAAGAATAGTCCCTTGAACTTAGGGGAATGAGCTCTTAACCAAGGGAGTTAGAAGACCATGAATTCATTTCTGACAGAAGCTGTGGTTAGAGGCAAGAATCTCTGTAAGCTCAGAAAGGCAGTCTTCAGCAAGTTGAGACTTCCAAGTCCTCTAAATTGTCAAGTGTTGAGGAAACTTGGATTGCACCTGGAGCCTGTAGTGGGCATTGCAGTTCCTAGGCTCCACAATATCTGTTTTCCTGGGGAGCTGTCATGTCCATTACTGACAGACCAGAGAATCAAGGAGTTGAGAATTCAGTTGCTGAAAGTCATGTTGGGGATTAAAATACCATGGAATTTAAAAATAAATTGGAAATGTGCTAAAATTCTGACTAGGCAACAGCAACTCCTCATCAGTAGAGTCTATGTTCTCTAGGAGTCAAATGGGGTTGAGTTTGGCTCCAGATTGTAGGGTTTTATTTTGAAATAAACAAAGATCTCAGCATTCTTTTAACCCATTCTGTAAAATTTAAAATATTATCCACATTTTCCCTCTCAATTTATTTTCTCACCCTAGGCACTGAAAAAAAAAATTAAAAAGCCCAACACAAGCAGAAAATTAGAAAATGCTTAGCTTGATGTCAGTCAGTCAAAGGCAAAGCAGATAATTTGACCCCTCTGTGAATATTGTACCTGCATTCCTGTAAGGCTGTTACACACCTCCTCAGCAAGTGACAGTACTGCTACCATGATATTACATTATAGGACACTAAAGTCTGTGCTGTTCTGCCTGTGTATTACCTGAGAAGGAATTAATTGTTTTTATTAAAAGTTATAAGATGGGTGTGGTTATTCACTGATTATGAGAAGCTATTTCAAAATCATGCTTGATAGTTAGGAAGAACAGGTGTCTCAATGCAAACCTAACACCTCTGTAGTAAGTGTGTAAAATTGGTTTTAAGATATAACTTGTTTTGCATTCACATAAAGCTGATGTGGGATGCATGTTTAAAGTACTTAACTATGTTTTCTTTTTTTTAGATTGTGTTTGTGGAACCAGCTGATCAGCTAGAGCAACTGGCTAAGACATGGGGGTTCAAAACATTTGACATAAGACAACTGAGTAAACAGTATGTGTTTTGTTAAGATTAACTTCAGCAAAAGCAGTTTGTTCTTTGAGTGAGGTAAAGTGAGTCTTTGGAATATGTTTTGACACGCAGCACTTTAAAGCCACATGATGCCCATAAGTTTAATGGGCAAAATTCCATTTCAGAGTGAGAGCTCTTTACCCAAAGGTGCCTGTGTTCGGGATGTGGCTCAGAGCATAGACAGTCCATGTTCTTTTTGTTTTGCATTCCTTGGTTTGGGCTTGCAGACATGGATGAATTGTGCTGGCTGATGTATACTGCACAGAACAAATTGCCATATTTAATTTTCAGGCATAATCACTTCTGTGCTCACAGAAGTGCCATTCTTTCTTGAGATAACATTTTACATCCATTTTGTTAGCACTGGACTGTGCCTAACATGAAAGTCTAGATGTAGTAAATGTAGGTAACACTGATACTGCAGATACAAAACTCATTTGCTTGGACTTTGATGCATTCCATAAAAATATTAATACAAGTAGAAGATTTAAACCTTCTAAACAGAGCTTTTGATTTCTCTCTATACTGCAGCTGGAGCATTTCTTTTTTCTTCATCCAGTGAAGAAACCCAACTTTATGGTGAAATGAAAAAGTTTTGGACTGTATCTACTATTTGCATGTAGTGGCACTGTAAATGAGTAGTGGCTTAGAATTGAGAGATGCAGTATCCCTCTAGTAATCAATTGTTAAAAAATTTTTATGCTTTGCTGAAAGGCTAATCATACAGTATATATGAGTAATCAGATATTTTCTTCACTTGAAATAGCCTGAGGAAAATGGAAGGTGCTGAGAATATGGATCAGATTGAGGAAGACTTTTCAGCATTTATAGCCTGCAAGAAAAAAGAAAGAAGGGTAGCTAAAAAGAGACAAAATTCAGTTAATTCAGTTAATTCAGTAGTCAGGGAGAAGGAAAGAGGAGTGAGAGAAATGTTATGCAGTAAGGAGTTTCAGCACAAAACAAAATAGCCATAGCAACATCCTAGTAATGTTGATATACTCATCCCTGTTATTGCATGAACATTACCAGACAACGTATAATAACTTTATAAATACGTCTTTCTCATCAAGATATTGAGCAGAGCTTTTTTCACCAGTGTCTGTTTTATCATTTTTAGATACACTGTCTATTCTTCAATCAAGCCTTGAAATTCATTGATTTTATATATCTATATAGACATACAAATGATATAGAGAAAAACTGAAATATAGAAAGTCACATTTTGTAAATATAATGGTCTGGAAGCTAGAGGCATTCCATCTATGTCCATACTAGGAAACAAGACTGTGTACAAATCTCTTTTTCAGGTGGATTCTACAGTGGAATAATTTTAGTTGTTCTGGAGTCAGTTCCCCTTTGTTTGTTGGTATTTAGGATTAGAGATAATTAGATTAATCATGCTCTTATACTGTTTTTCTCACAGTTAGATATATGTATTTTGCTATGTAAATGATATTATTTAACTGCTTCATACCAAAAGATGGGTATGAGTAGAGATACAGCGGGACTTAATAGGCTGATGCTGGAAGAGACAGGTTAATCTGCACTTGCCATTTATTCTGGTGGATTTTACTTAAGTATAATCTTTAAAACAAAGCTGACTACCATGGAGAATTTTGAGGCATTTTTGAGTGTAGTATTTTTGGATTATTACAATTTTATTTTCTTTCCTTAGCGAATTCTTCATGCCGGGATTGGTTGATACACATATTCATGCCCCTCAGTATTCATTTACTGGTACAAGAGTAGACCTGCCTCTTTTGCAGTGGTTGACTTCCTACACATTCCCAACAGAAGCCAAATACCAGGACAGTGGTTTTGCAGAAGAAGTGTACACCAGAGTTGTTGTAAGTTCCGCAACATTTATCTACTTCACGGCATTAATTTTTGTGTAATGTAGGTATGTTTTCAGAAGGTCAACAGAAACAGTAGAGAATATTTTACCATCATGGAAACCAGATAATTCCAAGATAGCCACTGTTCTAATTGCTAGCCAAGATTGTCTCTTACTGGTTCCAGTCTTATTCTGTTGTTGCTGGCAATAGAATTCATTTCATCACAAGGTTAATGACGAACTGTTTATCACCTTTTCTGAATACAATGACCAAAATTTAGTCTGCTCTCAGAATTAGTACAGCCAGCAGGTGCAGACAACAGTGCAGCAGTAAACAAGCATAGTTAAAAAAAAAATAATAAAATTCAGTGGATGTTTCCTTTTCTGCACAAAAATCTTCTATTATGAACTCCCTGTCTGCAAAGACCACATAAAAGAGAAGATACTTTTCATAGGTGACAAATCTGGGGTGTTCTGTAGCAGTAAAGGGAGATATTGCTGCTGCTAAGGTCCTTATAGTGGGAATGCCTTTCACTGCAGGGACCTTGGAATCTCTCAGTGGTATTGTAGGACAAAGAAAGACTGTGTTTGAGCTAGGCTGGTTCTGAGCATTATAAAATTTTTAAGATCCATTGGATAAACAACAAGCAGCCAGGTCATATTGCAGAGTACTAGTTCTGTCCTATAACTGAAATTTATCCTTTAGTATGTGGACTGGAGTATATTCAACAGATTAAATTATTTGGCCAGCATAATTTGCCTTGCATTTGTCTGTTACTGTGACAGCATCTGCTGTCAACATAATAATGTAACAAATCTGAAATAAATAGTTATGCTGTTCCTTGCCACACAAATTTAAAAAGAAATTGCCTTCTGCCATCTGCTGTAATAAAAACATGTAGAAACAGCTTGGTCATAGGTTCTAGTGACAAGCACACATGCCTTCAACTGCTTAGAACATAGAAATGACCTCACCTTTGAGCTGTGTGCCCAACACACTGTTATACAGCGCAGGCTGAGTGACCCCAGCACATCTAGGGACCTGCCTCTGCAAGGTGTGTCACAATATCATCTGGAAAAGAGCTGCCAGAGAGAGGTGGAAGTCAGTTGTGGAGCCTGAACACCACAGCCAGGCCCTCCCTAATCAAATAGGGTCAGGAAAAGGTCTTCACCCACAGAAGATACAGAATACCAGTCACTCTGCAGTGTTTGATGGGGCCAATAATAACCTTCACCTGTTAGAAACAGGACTAAACTTTCGTGGAGCAGATCTTTTTTCGTAAGTATCATTGTACTTTTGAAGTTGTAATGAAAACACAGTGGATTTTTTCAAATCAAAATCCTTTTTCCAACAAACGCTTTCTATACTCAGCAAAAGAAACAATTTAGGTGAAATTTTACTGCTTTTAGCTGGAACTCCCTCTTTATGCTGATGATTTTGAAACAGAATGTTTTTAGATTTAATTTAACAATGTTATTAGGATTTCAGAAGTAGAGGGAAAGACAAAGGTAACTTGTGTCAGTAATCACATTGCTAGTTTTGAGACTTTTTTGGGGACTTTTAAAGATTTTAATTTGAATATTGTAAGGAAAAGACAAATAATTAGCTCTAGCCTTCCTCCAAACACTGTGTTGGGTGTCCCACCATCTAACTCATTAAAAAAAAAAAAAAAAAAAAAAAAAAAAGAAAAAAAAAGAAAAAAAAAGAAAAAAAGAGAAAATTCTCAAATTACTTGGCAACCAGAACTAAAAGTGTAGTTTGAACCTGTATGTTGGATAAATGGTTAACATAGTTTGCATCAGTCCCAAGGACAAGAGAAGCTACAAATTTCATCATGAATTAATGTAGCTAAAATTCCTGGTCATTTATTATTATGCTCCCCAAAAGTAATATGAAAAGGTGTCAATCTCCATTTCCTTTCAAATGGTATATTAGATAAATAATTAGCTCATACTCTGAGCAGCTGTGGTCAGTTTACTTTTACAGTTAAGTTTATTATTTTGTATTTGAGGACAACAAAGCTTTTTGCCACATGAAAACCTGACTTGTTTTTCCAGCTAGATCAGGTTGCTAAAAGAAAATCACCACGTTCCCCCAAAGCCTTGCTTTGCTAACACTAGGTAAACAGTGCTTCACCATGAAAATTGGAGAGCCTTTTATAACATTAAGCTAGGAAATAACAAAAATGACTAATTGTTTGTATTTCTAAATATAAGTTGGAGTATTTCCAGTTTGGGGGAAGGAATATAGACTGGTTTAGCTATTGCAAAAATTCTGAGGAATTTTTTGTATTTAATAACCCTTAGACTTAAAAAAGCTTTTATGAAATTAAAAATCTATATTTTTACCTTCCCACTTCACTGCAAAATTTCACAATAACTAAATGTTCTTGCAGTTTGAAATGAGACAGACTGTTCTGCATTTTGGCAGCTTAACTGATTTTTTTTCCAGACAGTTGAAACTGATTTCTTTTTTTAGAGACGAACTCTAAAGAATGGCACGACTACAGCTTGCTATTTTGCAACTATTCACACAGATAGTTCCCTTCTTCTTGCTGAAATTACAGGTAAGTCTAGCAGTGATTTTGAAGGATATTGTGTGGATCATGGTAGTTGAAGGAAACAGTGTTAGGAGTTTTAGGCTAGCTAGGGATCTTTCTTTCTCCTAATTCGTTTTTTCTTCATTGTACCTGTCACACTGTGTCCCCAAACCCCATCTGTTATCTACGTTTACTTAAGCACCTCTATCCTACTGTTTGCTATTCCTTGTCTCTTCACTCCCAAATCTGCTGCTGGCTGAGATTGAATATAGGTCTGCTGGACTTGTTCTCCAGCTGCAGCTCTCTGCTCCTTCTAACCTTTTGTTATTTGAGGTTTAAAAGGACTAAATGACAAGAGGCTTAGTCAGTGCATTAATTTCTGGATACTCTTAGGTTTCAGCTGATAATCAATATCAAAAATCTTCACATACGCTCTGAAATCAGAGAAGTGGAAGCCGCATCAGAATCTTATCTTTCCCTTCTGTTCACAGTTGCAAACGCCTGCTGTTTGAAAATATTGTAGTTCTTGCAAGATTCCTCAAGGCTCAGACAGATCATAAAGCAGAGAAATTTAATAAAAACCTCAGATTGCATCAAAAATTACCTAGTCTCTCTGACTTTGTAGGAAAATTTCGAAGCCATTGTATTAAACAACTTAAATAGTAAAAGTAGACAAAGATATCTGATGTGGAAACACATTTGACAGCCTAGAATTGGATAATATATACATGTTTTACATGTGAGTTCTGATTTATTCATCTAACATGGGTAAATCTCAATGAAGAGGCTAGAATAGAGCTGGAAATTTTTCCCTCTAACTGCATGTGGGAGCCCTGTTAGTGATCTTGTTCTTTTCCCTTAAGGAGACATGGTTTGCTGAGATCTTTGTGCCTTCTCTCATCTCTAGGTAGTCATCTACTACAGCTACTGTACGTTGATGCTTGTGTTTCTCATCTTCTGTGTCACAGCTGCCTTCATATTACCATTAAGAATTCTGGTTGTGGATAATTACAGTAATCTAGTTCTCATTTATAAAGTTGGGTATTAATGTGGAAGACAACTCCTATTTAAGTGTTGTTTGTTTCCTTATTTCTTCTTTTCTTTTTATACTTAAAAGTCATGTGAATGATGCTAACTTAGAGACAAGACAAGCATAAATTCTGGTCATTTTAAATGAAGCTGGGTGGGGTGTACTTTTTTTATTTCAGTACAAGGTTTAGTAATGGTTTCTGAGAACCAGTGATTCTGAGATTTATACTCTAATGCATTTCAACAGATAAATTTGGTCAACGAGCATTTGTTGGAAAAGTCTGCATGGATATGAATGAGAGTGTGCCACAATACAGAGAGGTTACTGCTGACTCTGTCCAAGAGACAGAAAGGTAAAATGATAAAATTGATGACATAACCTTTTGAAATAAGATTTTTCATACATCTGAAAAGTGAATGTGAATCTCTCTAAGAGCTTACAGGTGTAAATTTATTGGAAACAGGATCTTTTCTTCCAACAGTACTGTCCCCTACAGTCCTGGCAATTCCTGCATATCCAGTTGCTGCACAGCCCAAGCAGCATCACCCTGGTTTTTCCAAAGAGAGGGAGAGACCACTGATCTAGAGTTTGGGAGGATATGTATGTTTTCTGCCACCTCTTTTCCTTTTCACAGCTGTGTGTGTGGAGGTCATGGGACCTGACATAGGATGGTGAGGTGGGAGCCAATTCCTTTGTCCCCATTAACTTCTAAGCTATGTCCCTCCACCACTTAAGTTAAGGCTTTATTCAAGTTGTAGTACTCAGCTTTCATATACCCCATTTTAAACAACTTTTCTCCATCACAGCAACAATCAAACTACTCCAACATGCAGCTGAGAGAATGAAGGAGAATCAAATGAAAGCAATGTTTGTAGTGGAGGAGAACCAAGACTGGAGTATGGAGGCTTACTGTCATATGTTTCTCTTGTCTTTCACATCCATGGTCAGGAAACAGTTAAGCAGACATACAGCTCTTCTCATGGAACTATTTATTTACTTATAGAAATGCTTCAAATGTCATGCTGAAAGAGAAAACTCCTAAGAGTAATATAAGTATCTTGTGGTGCTTGTGTGAGGCCACTCCCTTGTTTTTACAAATCATGCTAAAGGCGTGATAAGAGTTAGAAATGGTCATGTATTCCTAATGGTGTTTATATTTAAAGACATTTTTAAAACACATAGTATTAGTTACCTTCACTCCTTTAACATTTGTTTTCCTCTATGTAAATCCCCAGCCTCCATAATACGGCACAAGTCCTGCCAAATGGGCCTGAAAGAAGAAGAATTTAGAATTCTGACAGTTTTTAAAGCTTCAGAAGAATCTAAATTACTTTCTTTTAAATATTTATCTTGTGCCTCCATTCCTTTTTGGTTTTGTAATAAGAAACTCAACTTTGTTTCTCAACTTTGGGTGAGAGGTTGCTGCAAGTGCTACATAGCTGTCTAGGGAAGACAGCTGTGTGCCTCTTGGCGTGGATCTGGAGTACTTACCTGAATCACAGAAATACAATTGCAGAAGAATGAAAAAGCTGTTTCATTAAGAGGGCAACATGTTAGTCGGGTTTTTATTGTTTGGTTTTTTAAGAATCTAAGAAATGTGATCTATCACACTTTCAGAAAATGGACTACACTCATTTCAGTTACTTAGAATTAATATCCAGAAATATTTGTATTGTATGCATGGAAATAAGATACAATTCCATGTACTTCATATATTAAATTTAAATTCATCAAGGAATTGAAACTACCATTGTTTGTCAAAGATGATTGAATAAAAAGTTTGGGAATTGAACTCTAGATTACCATCTGTGGCACTATTAGTTATAGTCAGCTGCAAAGATGAGAATCTATGTTCAAGTCTGTTCTGCTACAGAAGACAGTGATTTGAAGATTCTTTCCTCATAGAGAAGTACATAATCCAAGAAACTACAGGGTATATTTGCAAAATATATGTCATCACATTTCATCCATTTTGAAACAGCTCACACTGTCCAAAGAATGTGAGAAAGAATGAAAGTAGCCATATTGAAATTTGGGCATGTCACCTGGGCATTATATTTCTGTTAGAGCTTCTGCTAAGTGAGTACTTTATTATATCAGGTTAATCAGTAAGAGAAGAGACAGGCAGATGATAGCTAATTTGCTTTGCATTTTGGCTTGCAAAGTTAGGCAATGGTGGACTCAAACTCCTTTGGTCATTGTAGAGGTCAAACTCGGGTCTCTCGCTTCATCTGGTGATTTAGCATGAGCTTCAGGGCTGTGAATGTAACCTCTAACATCATTTTCTTTTCCCTCTGAAGACATTTGATAAAATTGATACAACATGTGTTGTGATCAAAATGACAGTTTTCTTACTATGAACTGTGACATAAAAATTCACAGAGGTCCTGTCCAGTAAGCATCTCAAACTGTTTTTCGGAAGTCACTTACATATAGTGAGCAAATGGGCTTTCAAATAATTTCTTGCTTCCAAATTAGAAGGAAGTTTAGTTTGCTCATCTGCACCATCTGTAGTGACTGCTTGGGGTTTTTTGTAGAGGTCTGAGGTAGCATTTTATTTAACAAAATAAATCTTTATTTTCTGGAAGGTAGATCATCTGTAGGTTAACAATAATATAAGCATTTCCAAAAAATCAAGGGTTCTTTAAGTGAACGAGGACATATGCATCGATTGTAAGATATAAAATATTGTTGCATCTTTTAAAATTTGGATTTGAAAAGGTTTAAACACTGCAATTTGAATCCATGGACAGACAAATTTAAGTTTGGTTTGTTTTTTCTTTCTTCAGTATTGCAGCTGTAAGTTATAATTACGTTTTCAATTCATTTAATATAGCATGTGTTTGGTTTTCAGGGAGAACTCAGAACAATTACTGCTTGTCTAACGTTAAGTATTTCAATGAAAAAACAATAGTCTGCATGTTCAGAGTCAAATTCAAAACTAGCATAATTTGGTGCCACTACCCTGCCTCATTGTGTTCGCTCTTTTTATTTCATCTGAAAATCTGTCTCAGCATTTTGTAAAAAATTATCTGTGTGAAACGTTTAACAGGGTATCTATGTATATATTTTTTGTATTTTTCATAATTTATAATATAGAGGACAGATTTATAGCAACTTTATTTTTACCCTTTTCCAGGTTTGTTAAAGAACTACTGGAAAAGAAAGTAAGTATTCTTTCTAAATTTATTTCTGTATTCAGAAGATGCTGCATGAACACATGAAATAATTAATCCTGCTATCCAAATCTGTTATCTTAGTGACAAATTAATAAATATACATCTTTCTGTGTAATAGACAGATCTCATCAATCTGAAAATGTTCTGCTAGTCATGTTGAGAAATGTACATCTATAATAGTGTAAAATCAGTTTTCTGTACTCAGAGCAGAGCAATGTCCTATTTGCTTCTCTACTGAGTTTTAAATACCTGGCTTCCTAGAAAGGACAATTTTCCATTTAAGAAAGGTGGAATTCAGTTTATCACTCTGTGGTTTACAAGTAGACAGACTAATTGAAGGAATTTCAGCAAAAATCATTGTTTTTTTCAGTGAAGTTACTAATTCACTATAAAATTAATGTTTTGGGTCAGCACATGTCTTAAAAGTGTGTTTGTAAAGAAACTAATGCTTACACTCCTGTGGTAAAGATAGAAGTTTACACTCCAATACTACACACAGTAGTACTTTTATCAGCCTTTAATCTTCAGTGGTTTCTTTTGACATCCCTCAAAATACCATCTCAAAATATTCAAGAGCAGTTGCCTGGAGTTTAATGCCTAAACCATATATATCACTAGAGTAAAGCTTAAAATATGTATTACTAGAGTAAGTTGGCCAATTTGCAAAGACCTGAGCTCCTTTTTTCTGGGAGATAATACAAGGAACTGCTGTCCAAGTTATTACTTACAGGCTTGTGCAAAACTCTTGCCTCTGACTGATGATAGAATTATAATCCTCTTGACTATTTTTCTAGGAAAATTTTAATCTATGAATGTGAGGTGTAAACCTCTGTAGTTCTTGGTGTCTTCTCCACTGTTTCCTACTGTATATCTGATTACACCACTATTCTTCCTATCTAGGGAGTTTAGGGGTTTCTGGCTCTTATAAGTAGAGAAGATTGAACAAGAAAATGACTTTGGTTTTACAGAAGCTTGCAGTTTTGCATCATTATATCTTCAATGGTCACAGAAGTGGGACTGAAAAATATCTCGTCATTCAACTGACTTATTTCTCATCATGCATGTAGACTGTCAGTAAATATGAAAAAGTATCCAGTGCTGCTGAAGACTGGTAAAATTTCAGTGACTTGATGAGTGTTCTAATGAAAAAAATTCTTTAATGAAATTCATTAAAGCTGTTGTAAGAAACCCCTCACTTTTATTCTCTGTTTCTGCAATGAAATATCTAATGAAAGCAAGGAAATGACAATACAGCTTAATTTGAGTTGGCAAGGATGCAGCAATGAAGACAAAATGTAATTGCCATGTAAATACTAGTCTTACCTATATTTACTGAAACATATATGTAGAATACATAATGTCTTCCATTATTTTCAGTATCCCAGAGTACAGCCTATAATAACCCCTCGCTTTGGCCCCTCCTGCACAGAGGATTTGCTGAATGCCCTTGGGGATTTAGCACAAACCCACGATCTCCGTGTGCAGGTAAGCTCTGAAAGCTGTGTGTGCCATTTAAATGGTGTGGACAGACAGCATGCAGACCATTTAAATATACCTTTGGGATGACAGACATATCTGCTGCCCTGATCTCAGCATCCACTCTGTTGTAGGCTTATTCTCTCTTTTAGTTTATGTAATGCACATGGTGTATTATTTTAACTATCATTTTAACATCTTCCAAAAACAGGAAGCTGGGCCATTGTGTCGCCACACTGCAGGGATGGACACATGTACCATCTCATATCACTTTTAAAGGAACAAATGGAGCTACTTCTCTAGGTCCTATGAAAACTTCTTCAGGTCTGATGAAAAAAGAAATGCCAGGATTAGATCTAACTATAGGTTTTACAAACATTATTTTTTATGAATATATGTTTAGCATCAGTAGATTGCTCAGAAGGATGTAATGTTAGGTTCAGTGCTGTTTAAGGGACTCCTCCTATGCATTTTCTTGTTGCAGAGTCACATAAGTGAGAATGAAGAAGAAGTCAAACTTGTGGAGAGCATGTTTCCTGCCTACCAGAATTACACTGAACTGTATGACAAAACCAAGCTGCTAACCAGCAAGGTAGCCACAAAAAAACTTTACCAACATAACTTACATTAATCCATGTAGACAATATGATGGTTTACTGCATTTACCTGAAAATACAGTATTGTATTGTCTGTCAAGGTTAGTGACATCTGGGGAAAAGTAAATTTGTTTTATGTTCTCTGTTGAGGTGTTGGATCTTTGAACAAGCCCACACTGTTCCTAAGTATTTTAGAGGAGGTGAAAAATAAACATGTTTTATGCCCCCTGATTCATTTTCCAAAGGCTTCAAAGAGAATTAGGGCAATGGGATTAGAAGGAAGCTAGATAAAACTGGTATTGTAGGAACTGGTAATTCTTGGACAGTACCTAGTTATCCTTATATTCCAAGGATATTATCCAGTTTTTGCACACTGGTTTGCCTGAGTATTTCTTCTGTACCGTTATGTTAGGACCAACTTCATTTTCTTCCTATGGAGAAGCAGCCCTCCCTGTTGAATTTCTAAACATCAGCCTCTCTTGCAGACAGGTGCACTTTACTGCTCTGACTCCAAAAGCACTCTCATCTCATTTTACCAGCTGATTTTACCAAGCTTTGAGAGGCACGCTAGCCTGAAGAATTGAAATTCATTACAACTTTATGCTGTTGAGATAAATGTAATATACCTGCCCACTGGAATTACAGGTTGGAGAGCCAGGGCAGACCTAATTAAATAGTGGACTGCCCATGCAAAAGTGAATACGAACAACCTAACTACAGTCAGAGCACTTATACACCAGCCAAGTTCATTTAAAAATTTAGGAGAGAATTTTCAGATGCACAATGGCTAGCTGGAAACTCCCTGGGACTAGCTATTGAACTCCCATTTCTGTGTTTGAAATCGTATCCCAGTAAATTACTTGTTTACTGTCCTTTTTGCTTGAGAAATCAATATGGACTACAGAAGTATGTACACAGTATTAACCTTTGTTTTCTCACGCGGTCCTTTGCATGCTGATTTGAAGTACAAGTGTTCTGAAGAGCATATTTGTGCTGCAAAAGCACAGGTCTTAATTCTGTGTCTTGTATGCACACAAGTGAAAATGGTAATGAAAAATCATGATTATTGGTGCCTTCTGGAGTCAGGCTCTTGGATATTTGGGAAAGCATTCTATTAAACACAAGCATAGTAGCAGAACCTCAGATATTGTCTGCCCATACACTCAAAGTAAGACCCCAAATAATTTTTAAAGGGTTTTAAAAGCGGGGGGCGGGGTAGGTTTGGAGCTGTTGCTGAAATGTTTCTTTCTTTTTAAAAACAGTACAGATTGTCAGGGGTATGCTTCAGTAGCTACCATATTTAGGTCCTTATCTGAAGACATGGCTATTCTTCTTGTGTGTTCAGCTACATTGAACCTGATGAGTAGAGATGGGAGGGGTATAGTGTCATTAGGACATGCTCAGTGGAAGCAGTCTCTGTGCCATGCTCAATTTTATGTGCAGATTGCATGATCTAACAGAGCTCTTGCTCTTTTTCAGTGGGCATTTGGCATATGAGGTAATGCCAATTAGATTCGTATGGGAATAATTGGTTTATGCACTATTAAATTATCCTATCCTATACTTCTATGTTTTTCTTGTGAGCTTATTTTTAAAGTCAGTTATGTAGGCTAAGAAATAAAAGTAATTTTATCAGTTGCATAAAAAAATAGATTATTTTACTTAAAGAGTATTTAATTTCTCTCTCTCGATCTGATGCAAACCTTTAGAGAGCCAATAAGAAACGTGCTAAGATTACATACATCTTCCATTTTATCTGATGTATTCCTAGCCCTGGTACCTAATCTCTGTGTTAGCTACTACAGTGCTAGAACAACTGGGAAATTCTCACTTTTGTCTTTGGCCACAGCAGTCACTTCAAGAACAAGCACCTCTATTCTTATATTGAAAAAATGCAAAAGAGCTGAAGGAATGATATGTCAGGCACACTGAGGTTAATCAATTTTTCCCTTGTGGATTTTAAGAGCTCCTTGCAAGAAGTGCTTCAATTTCACTAGATAGTAACATGTGTCTTTTTTGGCTATTTAAAGCAGTGCAGCAAACCTCAGAGCTACAGAAGTAAATGAAATATTGAGTAAATTTGTGATTCTCTTTTTCTTTAGACAGTGATGGCTCATGCCTGTCATCTTTCTGAAGAAGAGTTGAAACTTTTTAGTCTTCGTGGAGCTGCAATTTCACATTGCCCCAATTCTAACTTTTCGTAAGTTAAAAAAAAAAATAGGAATAGTGCATAATTAAATAAAGCTGTTTGTGTAGTACCCTGAGTCGATGCTACCATTGCAAAGTTGTTTATATGATACCTCATTGCACCATAAATGACATATTGGATTGAATGTGACCATTCAACATCCACATCTGTATAGTGTGCTCTGGACCAATTTGTGGCCTTTCAGTTTAATTATTACATCTATATCCATACCTATATGAATATTTCTTTTCTAAAAATTCATTTCTTTTGACTGTTCTGTCAGTGGTAGATTCAAGTGTACTTTTATTCCCCGTCAAGTGTACTAATGTCTTGGGAGAATCGACTATAAAATCTTTCTACTGAGCAGACATGAGATGCTGCATGTTATCCAGATAGAATAAATTATTAACCAAATCTTGTACACTTTAAGGGAGAGTCTTCATCATAAAATGGCTCTACAGCTCTGCTTCTCCTGAAACTTTTGTGCAGGTAGCACACAGAATGTGTTTCTTCTTCCAATCCAGGTTGCGCAGCGGTGTCTTAAATGTGCAAAAGGTTCTTGAACACAAGGTGAAGCTTGGTCTTGGCACAGGTTAGTAGTTTGCTGTGAAAGTGGTTTCTTCTGGAGACCATTGGGAGATACAAAAACATTCACCTGTTCATATTTAAAAATCAGCATTTCTCCAAATTTTGGTCCTCCTTTGTTTTCTCCACTGGAGTAAGGAAGTCTAGGCTATTGAAATCTAGAGTTGGCCCAAAACTGTTTTCAAAGAAAAAAAATTAATTAAGAGTTTTGTTGCTGTTGTGAGCTTAAACAGGGCTTGAATGACAACTTTTCAGGTTTCTGGTTTTGTTTTGTGTTCTATTCACCTGACTGTGTGAGAGCACCTTGATTGGGAATTATGCCTTCAGAGACAGTGTTTAGCAGTAGAATTAGTTGGGTTTAGCACTTACACCTCTTCATAACTTCAAATTAAAATTTATAGAAATTTAACATAGAGAATTATACCCAAATCTTATTTCTAAGAGTCTGATCCCTTCTAGATGTTGCTGGTGGATATTCAGCTTCTATGCTTGATGCTATAAGGAAAACAATGATGGCATCTAATACCCTTCAGATCAATAAAGTGAATGAAACAGGACTAACTCTTGAAGAAGCTTTTCAGCTTGCCACTCTGGGAGGAAGCCAAGGTAAGAGGAAAATTCTTTAGTGTGCACCCAGAGAGCTACAGCTCTTTTTAGTTATATGTCTCCCTGTCTTCATGGGAGATTCACAGATTTTCTGATGGCAGAGTGAAATCTAACTGATGGGCAGAGATAATCCTTCAGTTTCTCACACCCATACTAGGCTTTTCAGAGAGGAGTGCTCTATTAATGCTGAGACTTTAATAACAAAATCTTAATGGTTTTTCAGGGTTGTACATTTGCTTTGCAAAGATCCTCAGACTTCTTAGTCATAAGTCTATAAGTGCTTGTCTGTTTATTGTATCAGCTGGAAATTTGTTTTCTCAGCAACCATCACCTAGAAGAAAAACTGCAATTACTTTAAAATCATGCATTTGTCATCAGTTTCTAATTTTGCTAGTGCTTTTTGAGCTGTCAGTGAGGCAGTTTGTTGCAATTCAAAACACCATGCAAATCACTTCTCACTCAGGGAAAAGCAGAAAATTTAAACAGGCCTTCCACTATGGTTGTTCAAAACACAGTTGCATCTGCAGAATGCAGTCATATAGTGTATGGGTTATCCATACACTGTGGATAGAAAGTGGAAAATCAGTTTTGTTATGATCGGTGTCCACATAAAAATAGATACAATTAAAAAACACTTAGTGGAAATATGATTTAGCAGAGAGGAAATCTACACATAAGTGAAAACCTATTATTGTTTCAGCTAGCAGAAATGAGCTCACTGCCTTCTAAAGCACTAGACCCAAGTCTTCTCAGTGTAACATGTCTGTAGCTGCCAAAAAGCTCCATTTTCCCTGCAATATATATTGTTCTACAAAGTGTGAGATTAAACTAACTGAGACACAGAAAGGAAGACTCATAAAAATCCCAAACTCATATGTGGTTTCCCTTCCCAGCTACTCTTGTGCTTTTTCTGTATTAGATTTCCTTAGTAAACTGTTAATTTTGTATATTGATTTTAAGCTGTTTTATCCTTACTGAATCACTTTTAAGGGTACAATATAAATTACTCCTACAAGCTTTCAGTAGCCTGGATACTGAAAGGGAAAATTTTGGTAGCAGAAATTTAAATGAGTGATTATTTTGTTAGAATTATTTGCTTTGTTAAGACTCCTAAAGACTTGTCACCCTCTTGTGTTTAATCTAAAAATTGCATTCTGCTCAAAAACCTGGAGGAGCATGAGATCATTTAGTTGAAACTAATAGGTAATCAAAATATTTCATAATTTGTAGAAGTTTAAATGTCTGTAAGATATTGTGCTATTCCTGCCACTCACAAACTTCAGTGAAGACTGAATTTCCTTTATCAGAGCAATCTGAAAACAAATGAACAAATTATTTGCAAATATTTTGCTCTTTGATAACTTAATTTCAGAGTATTGGAAAAATTTGTTTAATTCACAGATACTTGCTACAACTTCAAATGGTCCTAAATTATTTCTAAAGAGGCATAAAGGCTTCTCTTTAGGTATTCTAAGCACTTGCAAGCACCTAGTCCCTGAAAACTAATATGTAGGTTTTCAGGGCATGTGGACCTGAGACCCTGTGGTTGTAATGAAACTTTGAAAAAATAAAGCTAAATAGTAGACCACAAGCCAAACCTTACAGGTAGGTATGAGGCCTTCAGATGGGCTATGATTATTTTTCCACACCATATTATTCTTTGATCCTGCTAATTGCAATTACTCACTGAACAACTCTTTTATTATCATATTATTATATATTATTATTGCAGTACACCTATGCAACCTTTCAAAAATGGTTTAAACTTTTTAGGAAATGCAGTCTAAGCCTGTCTTAGCAATATTATATGCCTTACTGTTTCTCTGACTTAATTTCATTGCCGTATTTTGAGTTTGAATGTATTTGCAACATAACCTATTGTTTCTTAAGTCTTTTAAGAGCTCAGGTGCTAACATACTCACTATTCAATTTGGTTTGGGGTTTTTCCTCGTAATCATCTAAGTTTTTATTTGTCTTATGAATATTTCAAGTAGGATGTCAGGTACTTGTACATGGTGGAAGGAGGCTGGTCCTAAAGTTGTGTTTATGAATTTTATTTTCTTCCTCAGCTTTAGGACTAGATGATGTGATTGGAAACTTTGAGGTGGGAAAAGAATTTGATGCACTGCTAATCAACACGAAGGCTTCAGATAGCCCTTTTGACTTGTTCTCTGCTGATGATTTTGAGGTAATCAGAACAGGATTGATGCTCAAAAAATTAATGGAAATTATGTGGGGAAGGCCCACTATACAGACAGAAAATATCTCTTGATTCTGGTGACAGGAGTTGGGTGTACTACACCCCTGCTGTCTGTGCTTCAGCCTAGGTGTTCCATATTTGTTTTTTCTTCCAAATCTTGCTGACCCCAGGCATAGTGCCATAGCACCAGGAACAAAAATGTATGTAATATTTTTAATGCATGTTTTATTAGCCCAAGATGACAATTACAATTATAATATTTGCAGTGACAAATGGCAGCCAAGAAAAGCAATTTAGTCAATACTTAGAGTTCAGACTGAAAAATGGCAACCTGTTCCCAGAGAAAGGTTAGGTTTCCTTTTCTACATTGCTGTTACAAAATGAAGCAAGCACTCAAGATGGATAATTTGAGTTAAAAACGGTTTTTATCTTAACATTAAAGCATTGCTGATTTTATGGTATAGAAACACTTTCTCATTCAAAAACCTTCTCTGACTAAATAAAATAATTAAGAGCTGTTACTTGCATTTATAGATGTGGCCAGAGTGCCTGGAAACACTTACTGTTCTGTAAAAAGTATTATTTTTAAGTTAAATCCAAACCTTTTAAGCTAAGTTATTGGTCCTTAGCACTTTATAAATGTTTTTCAAAAATTTAATTATGTATGTTAGGTTTTGATTTCACTGTTACTAGGAATATTTAGAAGAACTGTTTTTATCAACTCTTTCAAGCTTCAAATGATTATGATCTGGGACAGCAGATAATGCTTTCTGAATTTGTTTTCTCACATTTTTTATAGGACACTCTCCAGAAGTTTCTGTATCTAGGTATGTTTTGATTTTCAGTTCAAGCTGAATTCTCATTTCCTATGTTAAATGTTGTCTAAATTAATGTTGGGGTTAACAGTAAATTTATTTTTATATAATTAAGTACACATTTGTTTGCAGTAATTAAATATATTTATTCAACTCTTATATGAACAGTAACGTGTCCCTAATAATTAGTATTATTATTTTAGATTAATAAATAAAAACTATTTTATAATTATTTGTATATATGTCTGGGAGTGTCCGGGCTGGGGCTGCTCTGCTGCTGTGTTGTGATGTTGAGGTGCCTGGTGCCAGCTCTGGCCACAGCTGTGCCATGCTCTAATGAGACTTTTGTCTTTCTGAGGAGCTGTCTGAGTCACACCAGCTTTCTTGCTGGCTGGTTCCCAAGCGAGTTCAGATTCTGTGCAACAAATAATTTTCTGTACAGATACATAATATTTTCAGGGTTTGGATCTACTGAATATACAGAAAATCCATGACACTATTGCAGCAGCTGAATGCTATGTTTATTTAAAAAAAAAAAAAAGGGCTTGCTAAAACATTTATTGATCTCTGTGGTGGCCCTGATTCTCTCCAAATGGACCTTCTTAGTTCTAAGAAATAAGTGCTGCAAATAATGTATTCCAAAACTGGTTTTGTGGAGTGCATAATTTTCATTAATTAAATCAGTGTTTGTATTTATGTCCGAATCTCTGTTTTGACCATGTTATTTCAGGTGATGATCGGAATATTTCTGAAGTGTATGTGGCTGGAAAGCAAGTGGTTCCTTTTTCAAGCTCTGTATAATCCATTTTCCTTTTGCAAAATACTCTGCTGATCATTCTGCATCTGATTTGGAAAAGATTGATTAAACACAGTGCCTGATCATCAGGAATGACACTTCACTTTTGGATAATGTTATAAAACTTGCAAACATTGAAAATTTTGTTAGACCTTTCAAGAATTACTTTACTGAAATTTTCATAGTTCTAGAGGGAATGGCTATTTAAATTTCTTTGTAAAAATACCATTTGGGCATTGATTGGGGATTTGATAAATACCTTACTAAAAGAGGACATCTGTTGCTCTGCTTAATAATAGTGTAGGACCCACTATGTGGAACAATGAGATGCTCATTGTCTATAGGAATAAAAAAACCAAACTCAGTGATTGTAAATTGATTTTGCAGGTAAAGAATATCATGGGAGAATACAATTTCCATATTCTTATCATCAAGTATGGAACAATCAGTGTTATTTTGGAGAATGTAGTTTTCAGTTTTTCCTAGGAGCACTTAAAAATATTATTTTTAAATTAAACACATTATTTAAATTTAACACATTATTTTTTAAGAGGAGTTAAGAAGGAAGTGTGTGTTTATAAATAAATGAGGGTTCTTATCAAAGAGTTTAGACTTGTCATTTGCAGTCAGACACTCCATTGAATTACCTTGATCTGAGTGATGGCTGAATGAAACTTCTGTTAAATTAGAAGCAGGCACTAAGGTATCTCTGCAGGCTAACAATGGCAAACAATTTAAGAGGATTTTCTGGATTAGAAGGAATGCTTAATCTAATTCAGCATCCTGCAGGATCTTCCCAAACTCATTTGCTCCTAACTGTTCAGACAGGATGATATGATGTCCTTTCTCCTTTCCATAAGGGAAGTGAGTGCATTTTAAAAATTTCCAAGAGAAATGGTCTCTTTATGGCCATTACCACCTTTGACTTGAGGTGAAAATCCTCACTGAAGAAAGCAGCTCAGCTTTTGCGTTTTTCAATGTGGCAGCCATAATTCCAGCCCTGTACAATTCCAGGATTCCAGGTAAAAAAAATACCTTTTTTTTCTTTTTTTGAAACTGTCTGACTTCCTTTCCTAAAAAGGCACATTCCCCTTACTTTTTTTTTTTTTTTTTTTTTTTTTTTTTTTTTTTTTTTTTTTTTGAGATTTGTTTGATGAGGGGATTTAGTCTTGTTTCGCTATTATGTTTTTGCAACACAAAGAATGTAAGCTTTAATTTCAAGGTCGTTAGAGACCAATATTATATTTAGATACTGTAAACATGTGTTGAATATGGTTTTAAGGCCCAATTCAAACTTTGATTTCACTAAGCCTTGTTTCGCACTTTTATCTCACTGCCTGGGGATATAGGACTTACCTCTGTTCACAAAACAAGGGAGGTCACTGCACCAAAGTTTCACTTCATGTCTACTTCAGAGAGAGTGCTTGGCCCAATGACACTCATGTACTGATTTTGAAGCACTTTCAGAGCTTATGTGTTGTTATGATTATGCCTTCATGAGACAGCATAGCGTCAAGGGGAAGTGTAACAGCTAATTTGGGCACTTAAGGCAGTACAGTCTGTTCAATGTGGTTTTCTTGCCAAAGCTGAGGGGCCATACCAAATAGCAGGGAATAAATAACCAGAAGATTATTTATGTCTGTCTTGCAGACATCACCGGAGTGCAGCCACTCACTGAGAGTTTGCTCAGGTATCTTCCAGGTTGCTGCACTGTGCCGCTACTTGCCAAGGTACAGCCTTCCCACCCATTGTGTTCAAAGACTTCTAAGGCTTTAGGTGTCAAGATCTAAGGATTAAGATTTACATACTCCATCAGAGTGTTTTCTCAACCATTAAGTTTTTCATGTGTCCCAATCACCTACACAGTAGCACACTTGTTCAGCAAATAACAACCTTCAGCTCTTTAACTTGGTTTCCTGATTCAGGGACATTTTTTCTCATGAATTTTGACATGAATTTGATTGACCAAATTTCACATTTCAAAACCAAAGAACTGTGAGACACATGTTTTAATCCTCCCACTTACTGTTTGAAACTATTTTTAGGGAATTACATGGTTTTCAGCTTTGGCTTTCCTGTGGTGGAGAAAGATCACACAGCCTTGTATACAATGTATGCTAATGCCCTACTTCTTTGCCTCCAGAGCTATGAATTAAATCAGTGCTTTTATTTCAGTGGTAGTCTTAACTGTCTCTGACTTAATTGTTTTCCCATTATTTTGCAGTGTTTTTAAGAAAGGGATTCAATATTTCTTCTTAAAATAGTTTTGGGGGTGGACAGGTTGCTTATTTGCAATCTGAGAACACACTAAAACTTTAACAAGTTCAGGACTACACTGCTGGCCCCGTTACAAAGGGACTCTCTAGGATAACTGCTGCCGGTGAACTTTGTATCTGAACTTTTACTGGGTCATGAGCATGTTAAATTCTGGGGCAAGGTAGGAACTCATCTTTTGATTATAGCTTTTTTTTAATGTCTAGTATCCAGACATTACCCAGACATAGCAATGGAAAATCAACTTTCTAAGAACCTCACCTGGAGGAGGAACTCTGCCTGCAGGTAATGCCATGGGCTGCCTGCAGTACTCTGCAATGCCCAAGACCAGGAGGAGTGAGGTCCAAGGAATATAGCATTATATTAAATGCTGAGGTGTTTAGGGGTAAGGGAAAAAATTCTGAATTTCATGTTTGAGGAGGATGTTTGTGGAGGAATTCATATAACAAATAAACCGAGGGGTTTTTGACAGCAACATTTCAGTAGAACTGAATGAAGAAAAAATGTGCTGCCTGAAGAGTTGCATGGGATCATCTGAGGCAGTTCCAAAAGCTTGTTCAGTGGAAGATGGCTTATGCACAAAATTTTTAAGGTTTTAGGTGATACAAAGAATGTAGTTGTCGGAATTCTCTGAAGTAATTTAGGGATAATTACTCACTAAGTATTCTATTGTGAAGTTTTGGTCCTTGAGACTTTGTGCCTGTGTGTAGATTGCCAAGACATTTCTTTCAGTGGGGGAGGATCAATGGATAAAAGCAGTTACTGCTGAGACTTGCACATCTACACTATATGTAGCTCAAGACTACAAATATTCTGCTTCTTTGGATAGATGTCCATGCTACTGCATATGCATTTTGAAGCAGGCCAAGTAATGGGTTCAGATTCTTAGTGTCTCTTTTAGAGGCTGGAGTATATTTGAGCTGAGCCTCAAGTGTAGTTTCCTCCAAAACAAGATTAATTCTTGTATATAGAAACCACCCTGCAAACTGAACTAAGGTTCAATAAGGGAGAATGATTAGGAATTTAGAACAGCACTTTTGGCTCAAACTAAAATGCTAATGGAGGCTAGAATTTGAACTATTCCTCCTCTGTCCTCATCCCGTTATAGAACTTAGTAGCTAAATACTAATTGAGGCAACCTTCTTCCACCTTCTTCCCTTTTCCCCAACACCATCTCACCCTCCCCCCAAAAAACCAACCCAAACTCACCAAATCCTAAAATGAAACAACTGAACGCTAAGAGGATATGAGTATGTGGAAGAAAATAAAGGAATAATTTATAGTCAGTATAAATTGACACATATGACAGTGTAAATTGACTGATTAAAGATAAAACCTCTGGAAAAATACATGCAACAGATTCCAGATGTCTCTCCCCATAAGCTCTCTTACCAGATGGTGGATGAGATCTTTCTTTCTTAATATGTCTTTATGTTCAATGGTAGCACACCATTCAAAGGGAAAAAAAAGGATATTTGTGTAGAGCTTGCTTGTTGGGATAATATGCTTACTGTGTTCTATGGTCAGATGAGCATTTATTTATTATAAATAGAATGTATTTGAATTACTGTTATATGTAGATCTCATTGTGTCACTTTAGGTCTTGAAATACTGCTAAGAATTGCCTACCCATTATGCAGCATTATTTGAATTATTCCTGTGTGGCAAGTGGAGTTCTGCACTTTAAAATGTGGCCTTGGCCTAATGTTTATATTTATGCTGTATTTTTGTGCAATCCTAAGGTTTTGTAGGGAAAAAAAGTGTATTTTTTCACTGTACTGAAATTTTCAGTAATTTTGCTTACTTTTAAAAAAGGGAACTTTAAAATTACCCTGTCTAAAAGTCTGTGCCTGATTATACATTCATGAATGGAAAAAAATTATAATGGTTTTATGAACTTGAATAGTAACATTTAATGTAAAAAAGTGCAGATAATTTTTTTCAAATATAATTATAATAATACAATGCAAGTTAGAAAAAGGTATTAATATTGAATATCTAGAGTTTTACTGAGCAAAAGAGAACATCGTTATTCTTGATTATTCATTTAAAAATAATACTTAAGTCTTGAAAAACAAAAAGCCTCAGTTCTTTCAAAGAATATCTCAGTTTTAAAAGGAAAAGATACTATTGTCATTACTCAGGCAAGCTGTTAAAAATATTGTTTTAAGCATTTCCAGGAACAATTGGTAACAGATGATAAGGTGGACATCCTTTCAAGTTCTGGATTTTCATGAATAAACCATGCTGCTTTATTTACAGCCCAGTATGTGTTAGGAGTCAACTCACCTGTAAAATTATAGTGTAGAGTCAGAGAATAAGCTGAGTTGGAAGGGATCCTCAATGATCATCATGTCCAGCTCCTGGCCCCACATAACACCATCCCCAGGGATAGGGAAGAAAATGAATTGCAGAAAGCATTTGAAAAGACTAGTAGCAGAATACAAAACACTGCAGGGTAGAAAGGAGATAGATCAGAGGAACTCATAAAAAGAAGATGACATGTCAGTGAAATTTTTGGTGTGAAATGCTCAGAAAAAGAGATAGATTCTCAGGTAATGTTCTATTACATCATGGATGCCGTTCCTTCTAAAAGTCATTGAGGTCCAAAACCTGATCTGGTTTCCAAAGCAGTGGCTTACTTGCTTAATAATACAAGCCCAAATACCAGCTCATGGCATAATTATGTAACTCTTCACAACTTCTAGACCTCTGCTCCAAGATTTAAATCAAAATTACCTGTAATGGCTCCAGAAGAAACATAATGTAAAGGCATATTTCATTTTATCTACACCTGTCCTGTGAAACATCTAGCACTGGCCACAATATAGGCTGAATTAGTCTGGTCCCAGTGAAGAATTTCTGTTCCTGCATGCCCCAGACATCATTCCCTGTCATGTGCCTGGTGCTGCAGTGATAACTGAATGCAGCACAGGACAAAGAGTCTGATGTGACTAAAGTGACTGAATACAAACTATTTTAAATATCAGATTGTTTAGAAATTAAGCTCATTGCTGAGACCACAGCACATTTGAAATTACACAATCATATATCTAGTACTGAACCTCTAGATACTAGGACTTTAGCTTAAAGCTGTGAGGTTTTTAGGCCTTTGCACTACATGTGCAACAACTCATGCTCCTCTCAACAGAGAAACCAGCAAATGACATCCACAAGGTATGAAAAGGAGTAACAACCAAATCAACAAATACCATTCTTGGGAAGCCAAAAGGACATCAGCAACATAAACAAAAATCTGGTTTTTAAAGTTAATAGAACTGTTAGTTTATGTGGAAAGGCTGAGTAATGTTTTTGGGAGGCAGTTTCCTGGAAACTTCAATGGAATTTCCTCCTTATAAAATTGCCCAGAATCAGTGTGCTCCAACCAAAAGGTCCCTTGTGGCTTCTTCAGAGGCAGTCACCTCTGCAGAAGTGAATGCGTTAGTCATGCCTAGACCCTCACTTCTTTACCCTATCATGACTCAGAAATGTGTATTAGCTTAATTCTGGCATCAATTTGTGGTTTCTCATAGACTTAGTCTTTGAAAATAACTATGCTAAAAGAGTGGAGCTGGGAGAAGGATACGGATAAAGGGCAATCTTTATTTAGCCTGCCTAATGCCTCAACACAAAATATTTGTCCCACCAGGTAGATGTTACGTTTGCACAGCTTTTAAACTCAGTGTCTATTTGGCTTAATGACTTGAGTCAACTCATAACAATTAAACCCGGTCAAGGGTTGGACATAAACTATGAGCAGCTGACAAACATGTAAAAATGTTTTGCATCAGTGGCTTTCCTTAGACAAGGGGTCCTAGGCATATTTAGATACAAAAAACTCCCTGGAGATAAGCCTGCAGGAGCCATTTTTGGTGACAACTGAAGGCTGAAAACTGCATCCTGTCTGGCCTTGTGGCTTTGGAGCTGGGTTCTGTACTTGTCTAAAAACTTTTACTGATGAAGCTTTTAGAAAGTATTAGCATGTGCTCCTTACCTGAGGATGTTTGCATCCCTTGCTTCAAAACAAATTTTCTTTCCCCAAAGGAGAGTTCACATCATGCTGGAGTAAGTTTTTCTGATGCTGATTTGTCTGCTTGTCACCTGTTGTGCATAAACTCTGGTTCACTTGAAAATGCCTAACTGGAGTTAATGTTGTTGAATTTATCCTTCCTTTTGTACTTGTGCAGTTTCAAGGAAGAGCAATGTATTAGGAGAAACTGGTATATGCAATTTCTACTGTTCTGCTTGGTTTTGGTCATGCTAAATAGGAAGTCATGTACTGTTGAAACAAAATAAAGAGGCCTTGTGTTTACACCAACCCTTGGTCTCTTTCTGTATTTGACTTTTGAGAGGAGAGAGAAAGCTGACAAGCTGACTAATAAACACTGAAGGTCAAAATTTACAACAACATTCCCTGTTCTATGGGGAACCTGGGCAGCCCCCTATCACAGGAGCTTGCAAACTCTGCTTAGTATGTACAACGTTATTTTAGGGGATCCTTTTTCAGATTCAGAGCTCTTACAGGTTTTGATGTACCTTTATTACCAGATTTGTTGGCTTCATAAATCAAATCCAGTGCTTCAGTAACCACTTTATTTCTTTTTTGTGTGTTGAAGTATACTGTCCTGAAATGCTTGCTTCATCTACTTAACAAAAGAGTCACATCTCCTTTGATCTGTGTTTCTTTCCTTTCTTATTTTTCAAAGACTAGGCATAAAAATGTCCCCAGTCTAACCAGCTCTGAAATTCACCAAAACAAAACTGCCATTAGAGGACCACTAATTACACACTGAGGAATTGTATACTGAAATACTGAGAATTATGTGCAAGCTGTTACCAACTTGCTCAAAATTTTGTGCACAAGAAATAAAGCTGTTCTGTATTTTCATCAACAGCAGAGAAAAGAAAGTGGAAGAAAACTTCTTTATAGACTACTAAGAACTATAGTTCTTAATAGGAGGGCCCATTTAGGCTTTCAACATGGGAATTCTGCTACATGACACTTTACTTTTGAGAAACACCATTAAGAAACGCTTTTGCAGTATTTCACTGTAGCACTCTGTTGAGAATTACCTGTTTAAAGCAATATGAGCCCCAGATACGAGCAGAGTTCTTATGGTGTAGAGGGTTTCCAAGTCAATTTGACAATCTGAGAATGTTTGGTATGCTCTCAGTAAATCTCAGTATATAATTACCTGTTTCACTACAATGAGTTGATGTTTGTACACAGTTTGTACAAATGAAAACAGAGTTTGCAATCCCCCCAAAAAGTCACTGAATAATCCCGAACACTTCATCAACGTAAATTTATCAGTCTTCTCCCATGACTGTAAAGCAGAAAACAAAAAATTCTCTTGGTTTGAGATCAGATACTGGATCACTTGTATTTCAGCTTAATGGGTTTGCAGTTTATGACTTAAGAGCATAGTTAAAATGCAAAATGCACGTTGCTTGCCCTATGCTTGTACACGGTAATCAGCTATCTTCCTTTCAAAGCATGTGACTGCATTCTTGCATTATTTTTAATTAAATATGACCTTTAGGAATTACCTTAAAAATGTGGCATAAGGGCCATGAAATCAAGCTGAAATATGAGTAATGCCCTTCCTTTCATATAATGAGTCTTCCTTTCATAATTGGTCTTAGCTGTAACATCTCAAAATATAAAAGTGTTCTTCTTCTTAGAGACTGGAAGTATTAAGCAGTAGGTCATTTTCACCTCAGCCCCTGCTTGAACCAATCTCACCTCCCTTTCACACTGATGAAAGTTCACAGCTGCCAGAAACCAAAATTTTCTGGTAATTCATACAGAATATCAGTTCCAGCTAGCTAAGGGCAACATTAATGCTCGCTCTATTCTCTCCATGCTCTGAAAATGA
The DNA here is from genome assembly GCA_910950805.1 of Acrocephalus scirpaceus scirpaceus. NCBI lineage: Eukaryota > Metazoa > Chordata > Aves > Passeriformes > Sylviidae > Acrocephalus > Acrocephalus scirpaceus. Next base: position 55,564,464 of record OU383776.1, read on the forward strand.
CTCCCTGGCCTTTTATTTATGAGAAGGAATTCCCATTTTTCTATTTTTATGACTTGTGAAACAGCAAACAGATGTGCCACATAAGCCTGCCTTGCAGGACACAGCAGCCAGTGCCGGGCAATCCTTCCTGCCTCTGGGCATTTCCAGCACAGACAGCTCTCAGCTGCTCCCCTGCCTGTTTTGGGAGCTGCTGGTGTCCTGTAGCAGCTGCCACTTCTGGCTGTAGGTTCTGATGTGCAACTGAGACCAGGTGAGGCAGCATGAGGTTGTGTCATGAGCTACCTTCATAAACTCCTGCACTTCAGTCTCTTTAAAATGAAAGAGCTTGGCGTTTTACCCCTCCTCTGTAAAACCCTGTGAGGAGTTAAAGGGGAAAGAAAAGATATGAAAATAAGAGAGAAAAAGGAAAGAAAGTGCAAAAGGAATAATGAGGAGAACAGCAGGAGGGGAAAAAAAAAAAGTGTTCTACATTTCCTAGGCTTTATCTTACAAAGGTGTTTCATACCAGTGGAAGCAGCCCAGGGAGGGCAACACCTGCCTGTGCTGCTCTTCCCTATCCCTGCACAGACCTTCTCCCACTTCTCCTGGAGCATGACTCCTCAAGGCTGGCTGGTAGGACATCTACAGTTGTCCTGATCCCCTGGTAAACCACAGCCCTCTGAGAATGCCCCTTCAAAGAATTGTGTTTCATCACTTTTTGTGAGCCCTTCACATCTCTGAAGCACAGTCCATCACCTAGAGAAGCAACTGCTTGCCTGCAGCTTGCAGTCATTGCCCTACAATATCTACTACCATTTCATACTATATGGCTTTCAATGCCACATAAACCTTCCATTTAAAAAGTCCTTCAGACTTCTTGTAGTACTGAAATCTGCACTGGAGAAGAATGACTTGCCTAAAGAAACACCCTATTGTTTAGGCCATGAAAATTGCATTTATAAAATCACTGCAACAATAACAAAACCCCCAGCAACATCGACCCTCCAGGATCTGTGGAGCTTCCTGACGGTTGTTGTCCATAGTGCAGATGTTACACAGACTGCAATGCTAAGGGCTACAGCCTTGCATGTGGAAGCATGAAATGAAGGTGGGCCATGGTACCACCTCACAGCACCTTACCTTGTCCCAGTCACACAAGTGTGTGACAGCACATCACATGTGGCTGCAGAATCTGTGCCAGGCTTCACAGTAGCTCCTTCTAGAGCAGGAAGCTGTGGACATGGGTATGCTTGTGCTTGCAGCTAACCCTCTCCATTATTTTCTAGGTCTTTCCTGCAAAATGTGATTTGATTTAATTTAAAGTGCCTGGTAACCTTTGTCCAAAAAGGGTTTTGCTGCTGAGTGAGGAGAAAGTAGATGTGCTTTTAAGGTGATGAAAAAAGTACACAGTTGTCACAAATGAGTGGTTTAGATCACTTGAGGAAGCATTGTCAAAGGTATTAAAAAAGCAGTTTTAACATAAATTTCCAGAAGCACAGGTTAACAAAGTTCAATGGCAAGATTCTCTGCATTATATATTACATGGATGAAACATGCAAAGTAAAATCAGATAAGAAGTGATTTAGAATTATTTACTAGGAGACATAAAACAGATAAGGATGCGAAAGGGGAGACCATGCTTCTGAGTCATGAGATTCAGGATGGACCCCTCATTTTCTAAACAACCAGCAGATATCTGTCGAGTTGAAATCCCTCATGAGTGCAAGGGTGGCACTTGTGAGATTTCTCCCAACCTCCTGTAGAATGAATCATCTGCCTATTCATCCTGGCTAGGTGGTCTGTAACAGACTCCTACCAGAACATCCACTCAACCTGTCATCATCATCATGGGTTTCAATCTAATCTAAACAATCCCTCACAAACAGTGCTATCCCACTGCCTCTCCTGCTTCACTCATCTCTTCTAAAGTTCTTATAGCCACCAAAGAAAAAGTAAAATTGCACCCATTACAAAAAAAAAAAAATTCTCCTTGCAAATGTTATTTGTAAATTTTCCTGGGAATATTAAACTATTGTGGCATCAAGCTGGCTTGAGAAACTCTTTCTCCTACATAATACCCATTCTGTGGTTTCACAGAAGTCTTCAGTCACTGATGACCCTGGCCCATCTATCTTCAGACCAAAAAAACCCATAACTTTCTGAGGTATGAAAAATAATTGATGTGGGAAAAAATACAGCAACGGGAGTGGGCACAAGAATGCCAGAGTTGTTAACAGTATTATATTCTTCACATGGACAGCAGGTACATCTCTATGACACACCACCCCCTCCTCACTGTGTGTCCTCTGCAAGGATAACTGCACTATTCATTAGGCAAGGATGAGAAAGACACTGAGCTGGGTCAGACCAAAAGTCTACCTAGAAAAGCTGTCATGTTTCTAGTAAGGTTGATGAATAATAAGGATGTGCAGGAGGAAAACAGGACACAGAACAAGCTTTTCATTGCAGACTCTCCTGCTTTCAGCCAGCAAATCGTATACATTTAAGTCAAGACTGCATTAGAGAAGTTTGTTTTAGCTCTTTAGTTTGTCTAGTCCCTTTCTGATACATTCATATTTTTTGCTCTTTGCTAAACCCAGCAACTGTGAATCCCATCTGGCTGTGGGTTTTTTTGGTGGGTTTTTTTTGGGGTTTTTTTTGGGTTTTGTATTTTTTTTTGGGGGGGGGCCACAGTCTTTTTTTTTCTTCTGTTCGTTTTACTGGTTGCCTGAACACATTCCTGCTTCCCAGACTAGTGACTAGTGAATAGCAAATAGTGAACCGTCACCTTTTCAACTAGCATCACTGTCCTTAAAAATTATTTCAAGGAAGACTAAGAATGTTTTGTGCTTCTTATATTTTTTGTTTAATTTATCAAATGGGTATGTTCATGTACTTCTTTTGTAATTTGGTTCAACACAGAAAGATTAAGGCTGGACAGTAAATTACACGTGAAGTAGACTGGACTGGTTTCTCAGAAAACAAGGAGGAGCTGCCAGTACTGCCTATCCCCCCAAAATCCAGACTGTTTTATAGACCTGGAAGCAGCAGAACAATTTGCACATTTTGCAAAGGCCAAACAGGCTGGCATTTGCCTGAAGCCATTAAAATATCTTGTTTCTCCATGCTAAGGCTGATAGACATGCTGAGCTAGGAATTGCTGGAAGATGGTGTCAGATTCAGGGTTCACTAAACTTTAAAAAAAATATTGTGCAGCTAACATCCTTCCCTTGATCCAAGACTGTTTTACAGCATCAAGTTCCCACCTTTTCCTCCTTCCTCTCATACCAAACATGCTGTGTGGTATGAGAGCCACTATGAAGAGGATAGCAGAAACTCTGTGACAGGGCATAGAAGGGCCCTGCTGGCCTTTGTGTATGTTAACCCTAATTCTTTAAATAGGTCCTTTCTGACGGAAAAGGAATGTTGCACTTCTAGTAAGGACATGAGAGGAACAGGCAGTATAGCTGGCAGTGCTGTTGCCCTGGGTGTGCCATCCCCTCTTGAGATGTTTTGAATGCTGCTGCTGATGTGCATACTGTAAGCACTATCAGAACATTATGTTCTGGAACAACTTTAAAAATTTGCATCAAACTACAGACATAATTGAGGTCTGACCTCACAGAATTTAAAGCTTGTTGCAAGTGGATACACAAAGTGCAAAATATGCCTTTGGATCATGACTCATACTCACTTCTGTTATTCACATGAGCACTCAGAACAATTTTTTTTAATTCTGCTTATAAAATTCAGACACTGGTGACAAATGTGGGGTGGATGAACTACATGATACTACTAATAGCAAGGATAAGACTTGTAAGTTGTAAACCCAAGATTACCATGCAACTTCAACATCCTCATAGATGCAAAGACTGTAAAAATTTCAGCTGGCCTTTTCTTCTCTGTGAACAAGGTCACAAACTCAAGGTATTAGAAATTACCAAGAATTACTTCATAATAACCACAACAGTCTTTTAAAAACATTTACTCATCCTTTTTGTCTAGAAGGCAAGAACAACAGCATGGCCCCCACTGCTTTTTTATGTCTTTGGCAGAGCCCAGGAGAGACCAGCTGGACACTGGTTTCTCTGCCAAGATAGGGGGTACAATGATGAGCACCTCCTTTGGCCTTGAGGATTCACCTGCCAGTTCTGCCCCGCTCTGGAGCAAAGGAGCCAATGCTGGCTGCTTGCAAAGGTCTAAGCAATCTGCTCTGATAGACATTGAAAGATTGCATCATACTGCTCCCCTCTGTAATGTTTGTACTGCTTTGGAAGTATTAAACTTTTCTACATACATAATTTAACCAGTCTCAACAGCATGTGAAGATTTTTATAAAGAGGATTCTTGCCTGTTCAGTAAACACTACACCCTGGTTACTAAAAATGTCTATATAGTTGTTCTGGGTGGTTCTGTTACTTAGGCAGGCTTCCGAAGTGTTAATTGTGATATTAGTGCTAAATGCACTAAGCTGTCTTTTGCATTTACTGGAATTGTGACTCACTGAGCTGGCTAAATTGCTGCATGTTTAACTTCAGAATAAGGCAGAGCTAATGTATTTTGAAGTGGTATTTGATAAGCAGATTATTCCACTGCCTACAAAAATGCATATTAATAATTAGACAAAATTAAGTATGAGAATGAATTGCATGGTGTCTCTCGATGACATAAATAGCTCCCACACTCCTCTCTGCATTTTGTTTGGTCTATTCACCATAAAGTGTGAGCACCTTGAAGCAACCATGGCCTCAACATTGTATATGGGACTTTTCGACCCCTATTTTAACATTTTATCCTATCATCATCAAAACAGAACAAACAGTCTTATCTCCTATTGCAGCCATTTGCATGACAATTCACCTAAACATGACATAAAATTCCCTGTTGCAAATCTTTGTAAAATCAGAAAACAGGAAAGAAGTACTCCCTCTTTTCTCACACGTCATATCAAATATAGCAAAATTTACATGCAGGCCCTATAAAGAACAATCATACTGCAGGCATTAAACCTTCCTTGTTATTAAAGGAAAAACATTTGAAAATCAAAAAAGGGACTTGAAGCACAAAACACCCTCACTGGATGATCCACACAGCTGCTTGCAGGGCCTTGTGCAAGCTTTTGTGGCACTGGTGTGCCTTGCCTCTGAGCATAGGTTAAGTGAAGTCAGTATGTCTTGTTGAAACTGTCTTCCCTGCCATTTGCAATGAATATGGGGGTATGAGACTGCTCATGCTGGAGCAATGGTGATGGAGGAGGTGTTGTACTCCCCTCTTGCAGACTCAGCTCTGCCTGGTGACTTGGAGCCTTTTCTCTGTCTGATAGCCCCTTGTCCCAGCATCCTTGGGACCAGAAGAAGCAATATGTTGGGCATAAATACTCCCTCCATGGCACCCTTGGCAGAGCCTGGCAGCTGACTTCATCCACATACTGCTGAAACTCCAGATCCATCACCACAATGGTGGTGTGGCATAGACAACCCCAGGGCACCATTGCCCTTTTGGCCTACTCAAAGTCCCTCTGAGCTCTGATGCTTAGCAGTATATGGTCAAAGTGATTGGATTGTGCCACAGCTTGACACTATCAGCATAGATAAAACAAACACACCTGCCTAAAATATTTACTTGTTCCTGGAACTTTGTTCTGGGACTAGCCAGTGTGACTGACAACTTCTTTAATTGACAAAATGGGGTCGTTTTACCATTAGTTTTTAGCTTTGGGAAAGAGGAGCCTTAAGACACCAGTTAGTTTATTTTATTTTAATATTTTTCTGAAGAAGAAAGAAGTTCTTCTTGTAAGTACCTTGTAAGTACCCAGGGAGGGGGAAACAAAAGGCTGTTATTTAGCTGCTGAGTCACTGGAGGGAGAGGTTTGTGTGGTGTGAGCATGCATCCCTGGGATGGTGTGGGCTGAGGTTGGCACTGCAGCGGGTGTGGCTGGGACCCCCGCCGCCCTGCCAGGCAGCCTGGCACTGCTGCACTGACTCAGGTGGCCTCAACTGGGCTCTTGAGAGGCATGGTGGCTGGAACTCCCACTCATGTGGGGATGGCAGTGTCAGGGCTCAACCCACAGCAGGGAGACCCTAATGGGCTGTCCTGGACATGCTTTCTCTACAGCTGATTTTTGTGAATCACTTTTAGACGTGCCAGAGGGAAACTGAGGCACAGTGAAGACACTGCTTAGTCTCTGGTTATATTAAGCTGAATCAAACTCATGAGTTGGTTGTTTCTACATTTGTGGGCTGAGAATGGCTCTTTCCTTGAAGTAGGAAAGACAAAAGCTATAAAGTGTGCTCTTGGCTGTAAACTCTGCACACACAAAATGTTTTGAAATACAAAAGCATATATCTGACCTCTGAACACAAGGTTTTGCTTCTCTACACACAACTTTCAGGCGACTGAGTTGGGAGAGTGAGGGGCAGGGATTTTCAGATGCAGCTCTCACCTGGAACAGAGCTGGGCAGCAAGCAGGTGTGTTTGAACAACAGCCTTTTTAAAAACACAATGACCAATCAATGTTTGGGAAAACAGATTTCAAACAGTACTCTTTGTCTGTACTCCACTTAACTAAATTGTGTTTAGTTAAAAACAACTCAAACATAAGTTAGCAGCTTAGCTGATGTTAGTAAAACATTCCGTAAAAAGAAGCATATTTAGCAGAAAAAGAAGTGGAACTTACACTGACTGCTTAGGACTTGCAGTCCATAGTGGCATTCTTGCTTTCAGCTTTTCTAAAAATAGTTAATTTGTAGCCCAAGCCAGCATACTATTTGTACTGCAGGCTGTGCATATATTAACTTACTTCTTCAGTACTAAGGTCTGCAAAGATATGTTCTTGGCATAACCTTTTACCACATTAAAAAACAACACACACATACATATACACACACAGATCAGGTTTCAAATTATTGTGAACTGCTTTAAGAAAATCAGATATTTACTTCAGACTGTTAAAGTGCTATCATGAATGGGGATGAAATGAAAGAGAAAAGGCAACTCAAAGCTTGTGCAGGAGTTAAGTTACAGAGTAAGGGTAAGGCAAAAGTGTATGGGTATTCTTGCTTAGTGGTGCTTTTGTTGTTTGGCATTGGTGACACAATTGTTTCCTGAGTTGAAGTGCCAGTGATTGAAGAATTTTAATAGCTTGATGAGGACCAAGTGTGGTGCTGGGTGGATTTTAGCCTCCGGAGTAGCATATTGGAATTCACAGATCTTTTGGGGCAGTATTTGCTGTAAGGTAAATATAGAAATGGCAACTCTAGGCTTCATCTGGTTTTGCTCACCAACATGATTTGGTGGAGCTGTGTCTTGAGTAGTGCTTGTTCAGGCCCCAGCCAAGGGGATGCTGCTCCTCCCCTGGTATCCCTGATACCACTCTGGAGCTTGGAGAAAGCAGGTATGCCACAGTGACACTTGAAGAAGCAAGGAGAGCTGGGTCCAGAACATGGCACTCACTGCTGCTTTTCCTGGCCAGAGGCAGTTTAGTGCTCAGATGCTGCAACCCTCTTGTTGAAAGATGTCACTTGGGACATTCCTAAGTGTTGCACCTCTGCTTCTGGTAGCGTAACTCACGCACCATCTCTGAGATCTGTGACACTGCTCTTTAAAATGTGGTTTTTAAACTTGGATCACTTGACCAAAAACAAATCTGGAAGCAATTGCACAAGTTAGGGCAAAACTAGTGCTGTAAGACAATCAAGCAACTGGTGGCAGCAGTCTGGTAATATGGCACGGCTGGAGCCAGAACAGCAGGACCACGTTCTCACTGACCCCCTTCCATGCTTTTTCCTCCCCTCTGAGCACTGGAGACAGAAACCCTTACCCACCAGCACGAGGGGCTCTCAGAAACAAAGAGGCAGAGTTAGTAAAAGTCCTGATGTTACTATTCACTGATATAACCTTTGGCCTCCCGCAGCTATTTGCAGTGAGTGTTACACGCCTCTATTTACTGAAGGCTGGCCAACATTGAGGAATGACTCTGTGCTGAACTGTGATTCAGCTTCAGCAGATGACAAACACAACTCCACTTAGATGAAATGAGGAGTAAATTAACTTGAATCTCAAGGCCATTTCCTAACCTAGTACATTTTCCAAACACTAGCTTAGAATATGTTGCTGAGAAGCCAGTTTATCTGTTGGAAGGTCCAGACAAGTAATTACTATCTAGGTTCAGTAAAAGTATCCCCTTAAATGTAAAGCTATTTTCACAGCCTGCAGGTGACTGGCTCACACTCTGCTAGCAAACCCTGAAGTCACAATGGCAAATGCTAATCTTTGCATCACCTGCTTAAAGCTACCAGCAAAACTGTTTCAGCATGGAGACTGAAACCACTATTTCTCAGCAAATCTGTGCACAGTGGTCTCACCTCTCCTGCCTGCCTGTGCATCACCCTCACACTAGACCCAGTACTTAGTAAACTTCTCATGAGCTGCCATGGTGACTGAACTGACAACAAAACATCCAAGACTGTGGTCATATAAGACAGTCAGGAATTCTAACAGAAATACACAAATCAATATGGGTATTATCCGTCATATAAATCCAGCAATCAAAGGAACCAGCTCAGTCTCACTCTGAAGACTAAACTAGACTGAAAGGGATCAAGATTTTTCCAGGGTCATAAATCTATTTTCCCCTCATAAATCCCATGCTACTTAAAATACAACTAAGGAAAATCTACTTTAGCCTAATCCTCTTTAAACCCAATCTGACCTGGTCTCCCAGAAGCATTATCAAAATCAAGTAGTCCTGTGCACAAACTTGTTTCACAGGCTTTATTGGAAACTCAGGGTACAGTCATCATGCACCCAACTTCTCACTTGGTCCATTTAAGAAAATTCAATCAAATCTAAAAATGTTTTCCACTCAAGGAAAACCCTAAACAAAAAATTACGCAGGCTGGGTGGGTTTTAAACAATATATATGTGCACTGTGGTAAGGAGCAGATGAACAAGAATGAGGGATAGTGAACTAAGTTGATTTCCTTTTCCTCAGATCTGTGCTACAATCTCACTGATACTACCAAGTGAAGATTCACTTGGGAATCTCTTTTGTTCATTCTCTTTTGCTATATTTGAAAATATATGAAACAGGCAAAAATATTAGACACAGGCATTGTGGGTCTCCAAAAGTGAAAGGTCAGAGCTGTAGGTAGCACCTCTTCACCTACGTGCTTGCCATGCAGCATGCATTGCTTTCTGCTTCTAACACTTCTCACAAGATTATGCCAACAAGGTAACAAACATCTCCCCCAAAAAGCTTTCAGACAACAAAATACATCAACTACCAGTCAAGACTGCTATCAGTGAAATCTGAAAGTAAATCAATAAAGAGAAGTCCAAATAAACATCTCTAAATAGGCCCAATTAACATTTAATGACACCTTTCAGACACTAGATAAAGGGAGTGAGAGATATGACTGCAGTGGAAACATGAAGTTGACAGAAAAGTTCTGCAGGGAGCAGGGCCCCATACAGAATCATGGCTTCAGTTTATCTTTTTTTTTTTTTTTTTTTTTTTTTTTTTTTTTTTTTTTTTTTAAATTTAATTACTGTAGCTTCTAGGCACAATAGAAAGAACCTAGAAAACACATGGGAAAAGGCTAAAAGTAACTTCCCATCAATAAGTGCTTACTGCCCTATCAAAATAAACTCCTGGTAAAATCCCCAAAGCAAGCATTTAAAAAGTGTTGATTATTTTCCTGCTCAAACCAAAGCATGGTGAAGATGGCTGGATATTGAGGAGGGTAAAATCAGTTCAGACACAGCCACATTGTACAGCAACTTAGCTAGTGATTCAGTGGGCAGATAAGGTGCCTTGAGTCCAATTAGGAAGTACCTTTGGCTACTATGCAGTGACTCTAACTCCTTCCTTGGATTTCAACATTTTTCATGAAACATGCCAGTCTTGATGGTTAATTTAGAAAATTAGGCTTTATCTATCTATGGGTCTATCATTGGAGAAGATTATGCAAAACTGCTAAGTGGCACACACAACCCCCCAACATTTTTTTAAAAATTCCCAAACATACATAATCATTAAAAAAGCAAACAAAACAAAGAACTTGATCCACAGTCACAGTAAGATAATTGAGAAGTGTCCCCTGTGCATGGATCAAAAATATCACAGAGCAATGGCAGTAATTTAGCATTTACAGGCATCCCAATGGGAACTTGAAAGGAGGAGGGTTTTGGAAGTGCCTTCTTTTGACATAGGTCATGAGTTGAAAATATCCCTCGAGCCCGGCTGGAAAGTGGCTTCCAGCTGTTCCCGGCTAGCCCTGGCTCGGGATACTTCCAAACTCGGTTGGTGGCAGCAGGCAGACCGGCCACCACCCCCCCGGTGGGTCAGAGCTGCACGAGAGATGTCGGTGAGGCTTGACAAAGGTAGGAAGCGAGGAGGAGACTTTGTGGCTAGATGGTTTTTATTGTCACCTGCCTTTCGCAGGGGAGCCACACTTCTCTCTGAGCCTCTCTCAAGAGTGTCCCCGCCCGAGGCGTGGCCACAGCTTAAATGGGGTTGGGAGAAGGGGGTGGACACAAGAGGGAAAGCCAATAAGGGAAATATGGATGTCACACAGACAGCAAATGGGAAATGAGGGGTGGGGGTTCCCCAACCTGCTCCAATCTGGGACTGAGTCTCTCCGAACATTCTGGAAGGAGAGGAAAGGCTTCCCAGAGAGTGACAGGCTGTGGAGAACAAAGGCAGGGGGAAACCAAAAGAGAGAAATACAGGGGGGAACTTGGGAAAAACCATTACAGAACAAATTAATATTAACAATAAATAAAAAGGTATAAAACGTGCTGCTACAATGAGTAACCTGTAAAATGCCTACAAAGAGGGAGGTACTTCACCCTGCAACCCTCTCAGGTGTCTAGTCAGTTAAGTGAGACCTAACCTTCCTTGGACCAGGACTCATCACACAATAATTAGAGAATCACTGAATATTCTGAAGGGGCTCACAAGGATTATCAAAGCCCAACTCCTGGTCTACCCTGCATTGCTTGTACTTAGGTGCAAGAGCAGATGTAACTATCCCACTTAATTTTTGTTTTCTCTCTATAGTGAATAAGCCTCAGATTGTGATAAGCAGGTTTACTGCTGCTTGGAAATTAATGCTGGTGAACTGGTTGTAGATACAGAGAGAAAAAAAGGAGCACCAAAAGGGGGTTTAATGAAGACACAGATATCTCACTCAGGTGGTTTGAGCCAAAGCAACACTCACTTGGAAAGCCCATGTTCCAACACTGCTACAATGCTGGCCATGAGCTTACAACAGAAACATACACTGAAATGAAATAGGCATTCAAAAAAAGAATTTGTCATCTGCATCTTCCCATCTAGTACAAAAGACACGTACAAGACAGCTTCTTCAGGAAGCTATGACACTAGTAATTTCAATTACCAACTTTTTTTAAATAGTAGATTTTACTTACACAAACAAAACAGTTGAGCCAGTGTTTTTGGTTGCTCTTGTAGGTGTTGATTCTTGCATTTATTTCAGTACTCCCATGAAGCCAGGGCATTTCATGGGAGGCTGACAGAGTAACATAGGTCCAACCAATTTGGTCATATCATATGTTCTCCGTTTATTGCTTCAAAATGGTGGTTTATATACAGTCTCAGATAGTTTATGTGAACAGGTGTTTTCTAATTGGTACTAAATTAAAAAGGAATGTAAACAATCTTAACTTTAAGGTCACCACGGTAAAATTACTAAAACTACATTAATTAAATCCAAGCACACCTTAATAAAATTTCTAACTGCGCCACAAGCTTGCTCACTACTAACAAGGCCCAAATCTGAGGCCTAATTCAGGCCCAAAACTGAGGCCTAGTGTAAAATAACTCAGGCTACATCCCATAGCAAATCATGCCCCTGCTCTCTAAGAAATTCCTCTACACTCCCATCTTTACCCTTATTTTAATTTAATTTACATCAAATCACAGACTGCTTATATTCTACTAATTTGCATCCTACAGAACTCAGTTCTTCATAGCATGAGCGATCCAGTCTTTGGTTCTGCTATATTAGGCTGATGTGCCTTTTCAAGAAGAAACAGCCTTTGTATTTCCTTCGCTTAAAAAACACCCAAACTCCAACCCTGCTTCTTTGGCCATCACTAAATTACTTCTAAAACAGGCAACTTAAAGGCTGAAGCGCTTTCTGCTAAGCATTTACAGTAGATTAACTGACAATTGAGGTTTGCAAAATGGCATTTAAAACTCTCTGTGGTGATAACTCTCACTTCACTCACAGAGAGCTTTGCTCCTGCACTATATTTTGACATATAGTCACTAATTATTTTTCCAGCTGAAGTTTTCTAACTATTCAGGTTTGTCATATGTCAATTCCAATGCCATCCAGGTACTTGCAGATGTACTGCCACAGCTCTTTGTGTCTCCTAATTGGAAAGCAGTCCATCAAACATCCTGAGTGTTTAATTACAGAAAAAGATCAAGGGAGCCAATAATATGTTATTTGTGAGAAAACATACTCTTATTTCTGGCTGATGGAGAAACTAATGAAACAAGCAGAAAAATCTGTACAGAGAGTAAAGTTCCATTTGTGACTGAGTCATAGCTACTTAACACACCTGGATACCTGAAACCAATTCCTCAACTGCTGTACATTTCCTCCTTCAAGCAGATGCATCAGGTGATACTGTAGAGCAGTTCAGGAACATGGGAAAAATGACATGCATTTTGACTCATCAGAGACACCAGACCTGAGTCAAATCCTTAAACACCCTTTCAGTGACTAGGAGCCAGGACACTCAGTTACACTTGTGAACAATCTCCTTCCAAAGGAGTGTAAGAAGCAGTCAATAGCATGGTTTCAAAGAGCTAAGTACTATGAAGATAGTCAGGGGTTCTTGACCGCATGGCATCCTTTATGCATCACAACCAACCAAAGCATCTGGCAGCTCGTCAGCATTGGAACCACCACAGGAAGGCCATCCTTACATTCCAAATTTCAGGTTTAACATTAATAGCTGTCAGTAAGTTTGCCCAGAGTCCTGTGGAACATAGCAGTACACAGCCATAACACTTGGGGCTAGGCAAGCATTTCGCACAGCGAAGATCATGAAATCATGATCTAGGTGTTTTCATTTACTCATATGTTTATGTAGTCCTTTTTGTTTCCTAACCAAAAAAGTCACCATCATTGTTTAAACCAGAGCAAGACTCTTCGCAGAACACTGTGTTTACGCATGAGTTAAAAAGATCTTTAACAGGCAAACGTTAAATGAGGATCAGTGATATGTGATGCAATTATGTTTCTTTCTAGGAAGATGTAGCCATGTCTGCACTTAAATCTAAATAGTATCTCCATCCACATACTTTGTCAATATCTGCTCTTCTCAAACAACCTTCCCCTCCTTCCCTTAGTGAGCCTCAACAGAATCAGAGCTCAGGAGTGATTATACACACTATAAACACTATTAAAAGAACAAAGCTCTGGCCAGCTTGCAGACTTGAAGACAGGCTCATACCTCTTAAGTGTAATTTACATGATACAGTTCACAATTTTACAGGAAAAAGAGGGATTTTTTGTTCATACTTTCCTGAACAGATACGCAAAGACCAAATATTTCAACAAGTGTTCCCTGGTACAACCTTTGTACAGGAAAAAATCAGACTGCAAATGAGACCACGATAATCATTAACTAACAATATCAGTACTAGTACCAGTCCTACACCACTCTAGCCAAGAAAGTATCAAAACCAGACAGTTCCTCAAACATTCAGCTACAACAGGGCACTCTCAGGTTTAAAAAAAAAAAAAAAAGCCAACACTTTTATGCTGTAGTGGACTTGCTGACGTTGCTTTAATACAAAAGGTAAAAATACTGTGACTTTGGTGCTTTAAAGCAGTTCCATGATGAAGTCCCAGAGCACGTCTGTGTTCCCTTACTGGAGGCACACACAGTCGCTGGAGTATTAAATTATCATCACATTGACTATCAGCTGACTGGTGGGATACGTATTATCCACTTCTGATATAAACAATTTTTACAGATCATCCAGTACTCAAGTGTCTTCCTCCATTTCAACATGTGCTGTGCACTGTATCCTTTTCCCTTCCACTGGAAAGGATAAACCAGGTACTTTTACCACTTGTATTTGGTTGCAGAAACTGATAGTAACTCTGTCAAGGTCTGCTGGTAAGGATGCGGACAGAATAGTTTAGTCAGTGTACTGGCTCTATCACGACAGATCCACTGGAAGTAAGTTAGTAGGTTCACTGCTAATATTTTCCTTTTCTCCCTTCACACCATTGTTGTTTGCTGGCATTTTTGTCAGGTCATCAACCTGTATTCCAGTTGCTCATGCAATTTGTCTCAAAAAAAGCTGGTATATCCAAATAAAGACGTAGACAAGCTTATGCATAAGACAACACATATAAGAACATACATTAAGCTTTGCACTTGAGCCTCTACAAGGTCACATTCTCATTATAGCAAGAACTAAAACCAATGAACTACCATAAAAGGAAGTATTTCCTTCTGTACATTATTTTTATTATTTACATAATACAATATAGCATAGATGCTGGGTAGCTTATGTGCAATACATAAATATGAACTATCTGTACATGTTTGCATATCTAATAACTCAGAAGAACAAAGTTATAAGCAAAAACCTGACACTTTTAATAGTGAAGTAAAAACCAAGACTGAACATTGGCAACAAAAATCAGGTCAGAAGTAGTGCCTTGTGTACGTATGTAACTATTTACAAATGAGAACAGGCATTACTACAACACTAGTCTAAACCATATTTGTTTATATAAAAAAACCCAAATTTCATACAGCACAAAAACCCCTTCCATTATAACACAGAAGTGATATATATTACCAGACAAGCATCAGTGAAGAATACTGCCTTTTCTAGAGTTGTTATTGTACAATGCCGTAGATAACGCAGCCCATGCAATACACCCAAGAACACTACAGTCCAATACCCAAGTACAATTAAAAATGATAACGCAGCCCTCCAAGAGTGGTTCCAGCTACCATTTAAGTCTACAGCAGCCATGTTAGGTATGATTTTCCATGCAGAATGGTGCAACTGTTACATTTAAAACTAGAAAAATTAATTCCTAATATTCTTCTGAAGTTGGAACACACAGAACATAAGTAGTACATGAATAATAAACTGCTCTAGTATTTCAGCAACTTATTTAGACCCCTGTTGCATGATGGAGATGCTGTGATATGTCTAGAAACATTTGTAACTGTTTTTTGAAAACCAATCTTACAGTATTGTGCTACACAACATTTTTAGCTAGGCAAGGAAAAGCAGACAACTTGGTTGCAGGTCAGTTCATAAGCTCCTAATGGGATATTTCCTTTGGGAACTTTTTTCAAGATTCTAAAGTTAATGTAATCTTTTACAAAACAATTTTCTTCTCACATGTATCTGATTTTTTCTATTTTTCTCAGTGGAGTTGTTAAGTGACTTAAATATGGCATCAACACTCATCTTACTGGGATGGTAGACCCCTCTACACAGCTTGCATTCTGCTGGAAAACTAAAATGGAGTGTGGCAACTAAAAGTAGAATGAGATTTTAAATGACAGAAGTAGACTGCCAACTGTTTTGATGTATCCTTCTCCAAAATAGGCATATAATATTAGCCGAACACTTAACACCTCATGCACATCTCAAAAGGCAGAGCTGCTGCACACATGCAGATTGCATACATCTTTTTGGCACATGTGAACTAGTCTGTCTCTGTGCATGTGTATTGCTGTGCAGGTTTCTGATCATCCATTTATTCTGGGGAGGGCATATATATTTTCAATGGCTGTATCTATCCAATTCTGCCTGTAACAAACACCCAAACATTTGAAGTATTATTTAGACAGACAGGACTAGAAGTAAAACTTTGGAAAACAAAGGAAAATGACCATGCACCTGCTCTTTTCATGTTTTTTAGGATGTATTGGAAAAAAAAAGCCCCACAAGAAGTCAGTCAGTCTTTTCACGAGCAGATTAATTTATATTCTCTGAATTTTTTCAGCCACCACAACTGGATTCTCTTTTCTGATTTTTGCTGCAGCTTCTGCTTTGTAATCATATGGGCAGTTATGCTTGTCAGAGTAACGGTGAAGTCCACAAAATAGGTTTCCACATCGACAGTCAAATCCTATACATAGAAAAAGAAGCAATATTACTAGGAAGATTAGCTTTTAATAAGGTGTTAATTAAGAATGCAGTCACTACAAATTCACTACATGTTTGTCTATTGCAACATACAGAGTAAGAAAAATTAATTGATTTACTAAATTGTGTGAATTGTGAAGATAAACTTAATAGAACACATATTTTGTCAAGTTTAATCTAGCAAGAGGTAACTAATCATGCAAATTTGTTTAAAACTGACAGTATTCTCATACCTGTAAGGCCAACCTTCTTCCTGCACATGAAACATCTGTTCTTCTTTGGTTTCGGCAGTTCAGCAGCTCTCTCTTCACTCTCTGAAGTACCAGGCTGAGAAACTGATGGGCTTGGTTGAGTAACAACTGTTAATGGACGCAAAGGAAATAAGGGTTAAATTTGCTTTTTTTGACTTCACTAAGTATCCAGTAGTATGCATACATTAAGGATTAACTCACCCTCTAAGACCATGACACCTGTGGCCTAAAGTACTAGACTAGTCTAAAAATGTGAATCAGAAATAAGGAGTTTTAGGTACTTCATTCATACCTTCCAACGCCACTTCAGATACCCAGATTTTCCGCCACATTTCAACCAGCTAGAAAATATATGGCACTTATTCATTATACCTATACTGGCTTGAAAAGTGTGACAAATTCCATGTATACATTTTATATTTAAATAAATCATATAATCAAGTAACAATCTAAAACAGTAATGACACTGTCACAGCTGAAGTTGCTGAACACAGGTATCTCTGTAGGAAATGTAACTAACAGGAACATATTTTAGAAAAAAATGGAATTCAGTAATGTGTTCCTGCTATAGTACTGGGTTGTTTCGCCACTTCTGCAGTGAAGTCAGGTATCTAAACCAGTTCACCAAGACAGCAGCTAGGAAGCTGTTAATTCTGTGCCAGATCCAGAACACAGCTACAAAATATACATTTCAAAAGAGCCGCCATTTAAATAAGAAAGTGCAGATTTGCATTGCAGATCTATATTTTTTGTAATTTATTCAGTTTCAGTGCTCAATCAAGTATAGTCAAAATGAATACTTTCTCAATTGACTCTTTAGACATGGCCGTTTTATTGAAAAAAGTGGGTTTTTTCCCAAAAATTTAATTTTTTAAATTGATATCCTCTTCATATCCAAAACTGGAATTAAGAAAGTCTGAGATATGCACTTGTACACAACTGTAATGCGTGCTCTTGATACAAGTTTGCTGAACACTCCCAGTGTATGATAACATCTACCACAATGTCTACTAACTACATAATGCATTTCATAATAAATGGAGTATATAAGCCTTAAGGACGTATTTGCAATCAACTTCATACAAACATGGTTTGTTAGATGAGATTGTTTTGAATAGTACTTGTTTTTTAAAATTGTGTTTGCATTGTCATAGAAAACTTCACAATTCATCATACAACAAGAAAGGCTCCAGGCAAGACTTCATAATCTAAACAAGACTTATGAGCAACAAACTCTCGGAAGTAACAGGGAACCCTTCAGTGCTCATCAACAAAAAATTTCATGCAGTAAAACAAACGACTGCTAATATTTTTTTATACTTCTACATCATAGCAAGAATCCTAATGAACAACCAAGGTCATTTACGACATGTCTTTTTTGTCACATCACAGATATAACTTTTTTTTGTGAAAACAATTTGTTTTGATTAAGATTTTCTAGATGAACAAATGACACTCTGAACTTGTTTTTAAATCCTAAGAAAATCAGTGTACTAGAGAATCTGTGATCAAAAACTGGCTTAACAGCCAGCAATATCACAAACTGATTGTGCCTGTTGGATGTTATGCACCTTGGCTAACAGCCATCAGCTATGGCCTTAAAGAAAATAAAAAGACTAAACACCTCCCCAAAAGCATAGTCAAACCCCCTTTTTAAAGATTTGTTATACTGCTAGTTTGTTTCAAAATGAAATGCTAGCTGCAAGCCAAGACAGATGAATAAGAGGAACCAGAAACATGCACATTGCAATTTGGTGTGTAGTTGCTAAGGGAGGCTTCATCTACATCAGACCCAATTTAAAAATTTTTTTGCATGCTGTTTCCATCTTTTCTTTTGCTGTGTGCAAAAGAAAATGTAGAAAGGGGCAAATGAACAGTGACATAAAGTCACTCACAACATGCACTAAGAGAAAACAAAAATGAGAAGAGAACCATTTATAGCACTGCCTAACACATGTCAACAAGGAAGCAAAACTGAAAACAGCAACTTCCCAGGAATGACCAAGGCAAAAAGACAGCTTTGTAGATCACTCTGCCACAAAACAAAAGCCTCTGACAAACATTAATCTAGGGAAAATGTTACCAATTACTACAGGTATACTTCCATCTTCACATCAAGAAACTGCAACAATGGCAGCCAGTAACGTGTAAAGTGATGAAAGCGATCCTAAGAAACCGCAGCAGCACATTTCCCGAAAAGTGCTGCTGAACAGGATCCTTCTCCCTCAACTAAAACATCTTCCAAGGAGGAAATGCAGTACACAATTTGCAGTAATGGTCAGCTAAAAGATACCAAGACAAGAGGTCTTGTCTTAAGCTCCCTAAATCCAAACTAAAATTACTTTATTACTCTCCAAGAATAAAGGATTCTCCAATTATTTTTTTGCCAGCAGACTTTAGTCTGATTGGCTTTCATGATGTTAAACGTTCATAAATGTGCTTGTGAGTAATGGTGAGAAGAAAATGCTGCCTACCCTGTCTCCTAAAGCTCAGAATAAAACTCCTTTTCATCAACCTGTAAATGAAAAAGATTGAAAACTGTAGTTGTTCTGCCATGACATTAGGAGCCCACCTAATCAAAATACTGTTCTAACAGTTGCCTGTCACAAAAGGCTTCTTTTAACACAAAAGACAAATCCAACTGGGCAAGTACAATTCCAGTCCTTGAGATATTAAATTAAATTCATGCCAGAAATCACATAGTGTTAATCAAAGTGCTCTAAATGATTTATCATCACAGAACAGGTAGCTGAAAAAATGCCAAAAGCTGGAAAATAGTGGTTACTAGTACCTGTCAATCTGCTTCCTCAGTAACAGTGTTCAGATTAAGCAAATTCCCTGCCACTAAAACTTCTCACTGCCATAAAAGAGCTCTTACTGGCATGCATGCACTTTCTCATCCAAACTAGGGAAACATGAAGGATGGACTGTGTGGTGGATAAGGAACTGACTGGATGGACACAGACAGCGAGGTGTGGTCAATGTTTCAGGCAGAGACTGTGATGAGTGGTGTACCTCAGGGCTCTGTCTTGGGACCCCTGCTCTCGGATATCTTAGTCAGTTACACAGACAGTGGGATTAAATGCACCCTCAGCACGAAGGAGGGGATGCCAGACAGAGATCTGGACAAACTTCAGAAAGTCAAGACCAGTTCCATCTACTCTGCTACTGTAGACCCTACCTGGAGTGCTGAATCCAGCTTTGGGGTCCTCAGCAAAGAAAAGATGTGAACCTGCTGGGTTAACACCAGAGAAGGGCCACAAAAATGATCAGGGGGCTGAAGCACCTCTCCTAAGAAGTCAAGCTGAGAGAGATGGGGTTGCTCAGCACAGAGATGACAAGGCTCTAGGAATACCTTCTTGAAGCCTTTCCAAGCTTAGAGGGCTTATAAAACAGAGAGACAGACTTACACATGGGCAGATAGTGATAGGACTAGGGGAAACATTTTTGAATTACAAGAGAATTGTATTAGATGGTAGGCAGAAATTCTTAACTCCAAGAGTAGCGACACACAGGAACAGAAGGGTTGGAACTAGATGATCTTATAAAGCCCCAAATGGTTCTGTGTAGCCCTCTCCATCACTTTAGCCATGTTCCTTCCTGTCTCTGGCTCAAGACCTGCAAAGATTTACTTCACTTGAATTTTACCAGATTAGTTCTCCTACTACAATGCCAAAAACTTTAGGATAACTGACTTTCAGAATTGGGTATGCTTTTATTAACTACTGTTTTGGTCTTAAATCATTGCTTATAGGCACTATAAAGATGCCTTACCATCATGCCCAACGATGACTATTATCCTAGCAAATTATAAAGACTAACAATCCTATACTGGAGCTGGGTGCCTGAAAAAGTCTACACAAAAAAAGGCATTTCATAACGAATTTGGGGAAATTTCCTTCAAACATAAGATGCATCTTTACAAGAGGAGCAGCAAGGCCACTGATGGAACCAGTCAGCCACATGACAAAGTACAACTACTCAATCTACATGCAAAAATATTCCACAAACTGGGGAATTAAGTTGTTCTTAGACCCATGGGAGTGCCACTCAAAATCAAAAATCACTCTAAAAAAAGAATGTTCAAAGCTGTCAGTAGTTTTTCTTATATAAAACAGTATGGCTGCTTAAAAAAAAGCATGTATCTTATCAGTATTACAGAGATTTCACATTGGAAAGGAATGAATCTGATGTTTCAGTTGAAGAAAACACGTTGAAAATCAATCAGTACTATTTCTAACATTCCCCATATCAAAAGTGACCAGAAAGGGATATAAAAGTAACTGAATAAAATTTTAGAAGCTTCTCTGACTGAAGAAAAATTCACCAAAATAAGATCTAAATGCCTTAAACTTCCAAGGATAACAGTGGCACAAATTCTTGAAAGTACAGGGAAAAAATTCATTTAAGGACCATGACTTGATGAAGCTAACTGCCAACTTCTCTACCATGGAAGAAATGGAAAAAGTAAGAGAGAAAAGGTAATTTCAGAAGTTAACCAAAAGACTTAGATGCATTTCTGCAATTCTGGAGCTGAAGCAATAGTAGTAGTAGTAGTAGAAGCACTACAAACAATGCAATCCTTATACTGCATATTAGCACAATTGTCCTGGTTTCACAGGGATAGAGTTGTCTTATTCTCAGTAGCTGGTACAGCGCTGTATTATGGATTCAGTATGAGAATAATGCTGGTAATATTAATAAAACTAATTTTTTAAGTGTTGCTTTTACTTTAAAACATACTTTTCAGTTCCATGTGCTCCTCAAGCAAACCGGTTGCACAAAAAGTCAGGAGAGAGCACCATTGGGACAGCTGACCTGAATGAACTAGCCAAAGGAATATTCCACACAACAGAACACTTTTCCCAATAAAGAAGTGGGGGGGGGGGTGTTGACTGGGAGCTGTCAATCACTGCTGGGGGATGAGTTGGGCATTGGTCAGCAGATGGTGACCAAATGTAGTACGCGTTGTTTGTGAAGTTTCTGGGGTTTATTCTTCTTTCCCTTCTTTTGATTACAAATATATTGGTATTATTGTCAGTATTGTTTATTTTACTTTGTTTTAATTATTAATTTGTTTTTATCTTAATCCACAGGGTTTAGTTTTTTCCCCCCACAACTGTCCTCACTACCAGGGAGCAAGAACTGAGTGAGTGGCTGTATAGTACTTAGCTGCCAGCTGGAGCAATCTAAGACAACAAAGTACTTGTACATATAAATTTAGTCTTGAAAGATGGGCAGTACCTATTACGCTTTATCAAGCTTTTGCTCAGGAACAACTGCTAGGCCAATCAAGCTGCCTGTGATGAAAGGCTGCAGAACAAACCCCCATCATGCTTACTTTCGTGTCGAAGAGTGGGAATAAAAATGTTCTGCAGCATGCCACTCACTTTCTGCACGCCCAACTCTTAACTCGTGTATTTGTGTATTTAATATGCCACATTAATACAACACAAATATTCCCCAGTTTCAGTATCACGGAGAAACACAGTTTAATTTGGTTATCTTTAAGACTTGACATGTGTGGTGTATCACTATTAGAATAATAATAACGTGCTATCACCAACATGCACAGCACCAGCAGTTAGGTCCTCAGCATTTTTGTATGCAGTGGACAGCTTCAGGGCTTACGAGAGATTTCATTTCTGAAATTTTTCTACCAGGAACATTTACCAAAGCTAGAGCAGATGTGGGAAAAGTGAAGACAAGCTAACTATTTTCAACACAATACAGAATTATCATATCAGACAATGTTACTAATACAATGGAACTGTTTACAGAGAGCAACATGGCAAAACTACTACAGCCATGTGTGAAAACAAGCCAGAACTAACAAGGCCCTTCATTACAACTAGATTTAAGGAACATCATGTACTTACATCTTGATCTTACCAGATCTCATAAGCTACCTTACTCACATCTCACGATATTACCTGCAATACACTCGCTCTACCTACAACATAGCAAGGATAATCTATTACAGGGTCTGTCAACCTGAATGCCAAACAGGTGTAAAACAGCTCTAACCCTAACAGCTTGATAGAAAGCAAAGAGACTTGCCAACCACCATCACCTGCTGTCTTCTAACACTGCTGTGCTGCTGAGCATGGATGGAAGTTAACAGTATTTGGATATTTTTAAAATCTGTATTTTACACAATACCATTATCAGTTCAATTGCTGGTTTAATTTTTTTATAAGCAATACTACTTACATTTAACACTACTCCCTAAATCAGAGCATTACTGCATTAAAAAACCCAACTCAACCAAAAAAACCCTAAATAACAACAACAAAATATAACAACAAAAAGTATTAGACCCTTGAGCCCACAGACCTGACCAGAGGCTGATCATTCAGCAAAGTAATCACCTACAGAAGTTTAAGAAAATGCTAAAAATATGCCGTGCATTAAAACAATATGATTTTTAAAATAAAGCTGTTTTCAAAAACATTTATTTTTAGTGATGTATTGGTTTTGCATGCCCTGGTTTTGGTAGCAGGCGGCTACAGAGGTGGCTTCTATCAGAAGATGGTAGAAGCTTCTGGCAGAGCCAATCCCTGGTGGCTGCAAAGTGGGATGTGCTGCTTTGTGGCCAATCAGAAATGGTGATAACACTTCTGTAGTAACATTTAAGCAGAAAGGAAAATAGAAGTTGTTGTACAGTTTTAATTTCAGCCAGAGAAGAGCGGAGTGAGAACATGTGAGAAGAACAACTCTGCAGACACCAGGGCCAGTGAAGGCGGGGCAGGAAGTGCTCCAGTCATTGGAGGCAGCCCGTGGTGCAGACCATAGTGAAGCAGCTGTGCCCCTGCAGCCATGGAGGTCCATGGGGATGCAGAGATCCATGCACATTCCAGAGAGGAGTCCCACGCCAGAGGAGGGGGATGCCTGAAGAGAGGCTGTGACCCCATGGGAGACCTGCAGATAGAGGAGCCCACACTGGAGGAGCCTGTCCTTGAAGGATTGCATCCCACAAAAAAGTGACCTACACTGTGGCAGTTTGAGGGGTGCCATTGCCCATGGATGGACTCATGCTGCAGCAGTTCTCAGGGAGTTGCTGCTCATGACATAGACTCATGCTGGAGAAGTTCATGGAGAACTCTCCTCAGTGGAAGAGACCCGTCAGTGCAGCAAGAGAATGACTCCTCTCCCTGAGCAGGAGGAGCCTCGGGTGATGAACTGACCATAACCCCCATTCATTCCCTGGCTCCTGGCACTGCTGGGGTAGGAGGGACAGAGGAGGTGGTAAGTATGGAAAGAGGAGGTGAGAGGGAGGTGTTTTTAAGGTCTGCTCTTACTTTTCATTATCCTGCTCCGATCTTGCTAATGATAAACTCCACACCTCTAATTCAAGTCTGTTTTGCCTGCGATGGTATTTGTTAAATGATCTCTCCCTATCCTTTTCTCAACCCATTAACCCCTCGTTTTATTTTCCCTCCCCTGTCCAGCTGTGGAGAGGAGTGATAGAGAGGCTTTGGTGGGTGCCTGGCATCCAGTCAGACTCACCAACTACAGCAAGTTACTGGGAAACAACCATGTGAGTTACAATCCAGTTACATCCACCATGCCTTTCTTCAGACATTAAAGTAAAATTAATTGTCTTAGCACCAGGTTTGTTCTGAAGGCCAATCTAGGTTGCAACCTCAACCTGAGCAAAGAAGAAAAATCCCCAAATCCCAACAAAATCAAGAGAAACACGCTTCTCAAACTTCACAGTTCAATACCTCAATTTTTCCACCTTCTGGTCAGTTGTTCCAAAACCAAAACAGTATAACTTTATTCTACAAGACTGCAAAAACCACATTTTACCAGATGTAATCCTTCTTTTAAACTTTCTGATTCATAAGGGAAGCATACAAAATTTCTTTTGCTAATGAACACCTGGCAGAAGAGAATGTGACTGTTGAAGATACTGCTCATGATCTATTACCATCTGGTTATGAAATCTTCCCTACTGTCAGGCTATGCTTACAGCTACACTGTGTTTATTAACAACTCTATGACTGCATCATAGAGAATCACGCCTCAAAGAAAGTATTAACTTTTGTTGCTATTAGGTGATGCGAATTATTTATCATTGGTCCAGTTTGTCCTTGAGAGACCAACACATAATGGATGCTATTGGAAAAAAAGGAAGATAAAAATCTGCCAAGTCCAGACACACCAGGATTTTTTTTCATAAAAAGTCTAGTCCAGTTTCTCTTGCCTGCAAGACAGAGTAATGCACCACTAAATATAGCCAACATTGTTAATATAAAATATCCAACAAACCCTAAGAATAGTATATAAGGACATTATCTTATGCTGTGTAGGATCTGTGCCAAACAATAATACTTAGAAGGGAACTTGGGCATTAGAGCAGCTGAGACTGCTTCATGAATTTATAGGTATGTTCTCTCAGGAGGTAGTTCAGTTCTTCAAGTTTTTTCCAGAGGCATTAAAGTTCTCTGGTAGTATTTCCCATCCTCTCTACACAAGCCTATGACAGCTTTTACTGGTTTCAACCTGTGAGTTTTACTACAATTTTACTACAAATTTACTACAATTCCTCAGTATCTTTGAGCTGCTTTGGATTTTCCCCCATTCTAATCAATAGTGAGCTGTGCAACCTATCATACAGCTGACGCACAGTACCTGAAAAACAGGTCATATATCAGCAATAACTGAAGACTTTCTTTACAGCTGGCAAAATGACAATTGCTCTAAGAAAAGTAAAATCACCTGTTACTTCTGCACTACTACCATTTTATGTATTCCTCTTTCCTTCCTGACACATTCCAGTGAGATTTCATAACACGGCACAATGGGTTAATGAATACTGTTGCAAAGCGAAATTACTTTTCAGTCACATACTGAAAGCCTCTACAGATTACAACAGCTACAGAAATTTAATAATTGCAAAAATTCCCTTTTAGTTCATACATAATGAAAAAACCCAACACATTGTATAACATTTAGTTCGTGTCACAGAACCTTTACTTAGCATGACTTGTGAAAATAGTAAAACCCTCTGTACAAATACTGAGCAATTAAACATCAAGTGTCAGACCAGTCTTTGTTGGCAAAGATGTAACTAGATAAAAATCACCTTGACACAGTGCTGAGTAACATCTGATGCCATTTTCATCTCAATGACTTCAAAACTGAAAAAATACATTTTATCTTCAGCTTGAGTAAACAGACTTCCTACTATACATCAGCTTTTAGTTTTTAAAACTGTTTCAGAGCTGGTAAATAAAATTAAAAAGTCTGGATTTGCTGAAGTACAAAACAAGTGCATTAAGGTATCCATTGGAACAAACTGGTATGGATTCAGTTGTTTACTAGTAAGGTTAAGCTAGCTGGGCCTCCCTCTCTGCCTCACTTCAAGAGGATAGTTTACACATTGAAGTTTTACTACACCAGCTAAACTATCCAGCATGAGAATAAACTGTTAAACGGACAATTCACACACAGCAATCAAACCTGCAACTACCCTACATCCCTGAAACAATGCATTGGTTATATCTACGGATTACTCAATTAGTTCAAGAACCCTAAGCAACTTTTATTGTTTCTAAACCACGTATTCTTCCTTTCCCCACAGCCTCACTCCTCTGTAGAATGGAATTTATTATGCACCTTTCTCCAAATACAACAAGCCACTTTGACTGCCATGAGTCAGCTGGACTTGCTCTTCTAGATAATATACTAAATCCCAAGTCTGACCTCAAAACCGAACACCTTGCCCTAATATGATTTTAGAGTGCCTCACTTTCAAAAACAAATGTTAGGGATCTAAATACACCCTCATAAGTGTCAAATATTTTATTAACAATTAACATATATTTTAAAGCTTTTCTGGGACTAGTCCTTTTTCTTTGATTCTGAGGAGACAGTACCCAAAAGCATCTTAAACACATTTCTAAAGACCACCACCATAACAGGAGAAGGCCACTCAGAAAGTAAACAAACCCTCCACTTATGATAAGCCATTGGTTGTGCCCAGTGTCAGTCTGAAAACATACCTGGCTCAGTCTCTGTCTTCGGTGTCAATTCTTCCTCTCTTGAAATGCTCATTTCTGTCATTTGCTGTGTAACAGGCAAAGCGGCAACAGGCACGTTTCTGTTTAAGCACAGTGAGACACATGATTTATATCAGTTTTACATTCATAATAAAAGCTTGCACTGTCCAGACCCATTAATGAACTACTGGTTCAGTCACTACTGATATGTTACTCTGACCTATGCTTCTACTATCTCCAAAACACACTTCTTTATTCTACTTTAGTTTCCCTAGAAAAAAACAGGCAAGTCTGTGACAAGTTAGCTCTGTAAATAAACAGAACCCATTCTTTTTACTGCAGCACTACAATACCAAATATTTGAATAATTTTTCAATTTACATGGATCCACAGAGCCCTGTCAGGTCCCTTTTCCTCAGCAGACGCTCACTGCAACAAGGCAGGATTGCTGCAGGCCTTCCTGCACACTCACAGCACATTCAACTGCCACAGTAAAACTTTAATTTTACCTTGTTTTTTCAGATGTGCTGCCAGCAGCACCTTCACAGTTGTTTAAACTAGTGTCTGCTCTCTGTACAGATGCAGAGTCTGAGGTAGGACTGTTTGGACCACTGGTTGTTCCTATGTAACAAGAATTTGACAAGTTATGAACGAATTGCAGGAAACATATGAATCAAATAGTCTACTATACAGCCAGGAACTGCCTGCATACAATTTTCAATGCTACTTCTTATTACTTAAAGACACTTTTTACTTCATAACCAAAATACAGATTGCATAAGAAAATGCTAACAGAAGTGGCTAAGTGGGAAAGCAAGTTATGGTTGAATGCCAAGCAAACCAGAACACATTACATAGACATTATTTTTATCTTTATTGTGGTTCAAAGTAGTTCTCTTTGAATATTCATTCTTTGAATATTCATTCTTTCAGTTTAGCTTTCAGAAGTTCTCCTAAAAATGTTTTAGTATTGCTTGTAATCTTCTGTATATTTAATTTCAAAAGAAAGAAAGAAACCCCCAACAACTCCAACAACCTTACCCATTGGGCTGATTCTACCACTATTCTGCTGTCGCTGAAGATGTTCTTTGTAGCAAACAGAACACATCCCATTTGTCCTAGGATTTCCATAAAATCCACATCCTGTACTACACAGCATAGGCCCTGGGGTCTGGTTTGTCTCCTGAGTCATCTCGATTCTGTAAATAAAACCAAAAACTGCATTAGGAGCTGGCATGTCACCAAAATCAATTACAGGGTTAAAAGTATTAAGAATTAAAAGAATTTTAAGTATGTCTGCTCACCCTGCCCCACCAAGTGATATCACCATTCTTAAGAGGGTTATATGAATGTTAATATACCATTCAAGACTGCAATTTATTGCTAAGTAACATTGTTATGAACCTTTAAGACAAGAAAGTGTCATCATACTAATACTGAGAAATAATATACGTGCTGATCACTGAACTGCACGTGCAGGTTAATTTAATTTGACAGCAAAGAAACCTTAAGTACAAGCTTCTGAGCACTAACAGGGATGTGCAGAATAAGTAAGACTAAATTTATACCCACAAAACAGTTCCGGCAAATAACGTAGCTTATTTTTGCTGGACTCCAGCAGAGCCAAGACACTCCAGCAGAAAAGATCTGCTTTTTCAGTGCTGATCTCACATAGTTTTGAAACTAATTCCACAATTAGCAGTACTTACTCTCACAAAACTCTTCCAAGGGAGATAGTATTAACAACTTCAACTGTTGAATATATTCTATTACACAGCT
The DNA here is from genome assembly GCA_910950805.1 of Acrocephalus scirpaceus scirpaceus. Classification (NCBI taxonomy): domain Eukaryota; kingdom Metazoa; phylum Chordata; class Aves; order Passeriformes; family Sylviidae; genus Acrocephalus; species Acrocephalus scirpaceus. Next base: position 55,592,651 of record OU383776.1, read on the forward strand.
TACACATTTACAAACCTTATCTAATCAAGTTGTGTCAAGACTTCTAAGCCTCACAGAGGCAGACAGTGCTAAGCATGTTAGAAATAAGGTTTTCACCTTCACTGCCTGTTAAACTCTGCAAAGCAAGGTTAATAGAAAACTGCACAGCAGCCAAATACTTGATTCCAAAGGGCAATAAAACTGGAACACTGAAATCATGCATTGGCTACAAACTGAGGACATGTAATAATATTATACTAAAATTTAAATTCAGTAGAAGCTATGCATGTGGCATCTGGAGACATTTTGGTATAAACTTTGGACTGATGTTATCGTATTCAGAAACGGTCACAGTAAGAGGTATTTGACAGCTGACACTTGCTACAAGTCAAAAATGCCAAAAGTGAATTCGTTACAGTGTAAAGAAAAATGCTCCTAATTCAGAGAGCTCCCAACCGCAAGTAGTAAATTTATGTTTCCCTAGTACTACAACTGCAACTAACAAGTGCCTTTAGCTGAACTAAACTTCTGGGATCACAGTAAACCAAAACGAGGAGAAAGTAAACAAGCAAAATTCATCTTTTCTGCTGGTGGTCACAGGACCTAATTTTCCAGGTATAAATAGCTGTCCTATTCATAGCTTTATAACACCTTCCAGGTATAAATAGCATCCTTTCTGGCTACAACACGGCTTCACACTTACTCTGATACAGTTGTACAGCCAAACACACCAGTCAAGGAAGCTAGAAAAAACCCTGAACCACGTAGAAGAAATCTAAAAAAATCCTGTCATCTTTGACGAGATGTAGACCCATGTCTATATAATACAAAAAAAGACTACTTCTGCCCTTTTGTTTCTAACCAGGTAAGATCAACATGCTACCAAACACACTGCCAACATCAACTGACCAGCTTAATTTCCAAGTTAGTATGCTAAAACAAATTTCACCACTTACTAAATGTTGCTTTAGGTACCAGCTCTAATATTCTAGTGCAAACTAGACACTCAGCAGCTCCTTTGGTTTGCAGAATTTCTCACTACTTGAAATGCATGCCCCTAACGGAACGATCAAGTCGTTGCTACCCAGCGTGCTTTTCCAGGCTCCGGGAGGCGGCCTGCGCTCATTTTCAAGGCGACCCCGACAGTGGGAACGCCGCTACGGCGCATGCAGGCCGGCCGGCCCTTTACCGCAGCTCTGAGCCGGGGCACTGCCCGCTCGGCGGTGCCGCTGCCGCCGCGGCGGGTCGGTCACATAGGCGGACGAGCGCCTGCGCTTCCGCCTGTCAGGCGGCGGCGTGACGGGCGCGGGCCGCCCAGCCGCCCGCTGAAGTCAGTCCCTATTTATATCTCCCGCAGGCCGCCAGCTGCGGCGGGAGGAGACGCCGGCGAAATCCGACTGCCCTTCCCTTCCAGGGTGCAGCGGTGAGAGCGGGTGCTGACCTGCAGCCCAGAAAATGCGGCATCACCAGCCTGCCACCTCCCGCGATGGGCGCCCCGGGGCAACCATCTCTCCACATATGCGCCCCGCAACTCGGGGAGGGTAGGGATACACCCAACCGCTCCCCTTCGAGAGGAGGGAAAAATGTAACTGAAAAAGGTCTCCTTCCACCAGCACCAGCCCAACTCGGAGGAAAGGGAGCGTAAATCCCGTTAGCGTCCTCGGCCGCGCACCTCAGTCACCCCTTGGGCCCCGAGGCCATGGCCGGGCTGCCGCCGTCTCGCCGGCCGATTCCACACTGGCGGCGTAACGACAAAAACGAGGGCCCCAACGCGCGCTGAAACCAGCCTCAAAACCCGGGCACTGCGTTAGCAACGGGCTCACTGACCTAAATACTGAATTGCCTCAACATCCTGCGGCCGAAGAGGGATCACGATAACCACGAGAAACACGGGAACAAAACAAAAGGAGGATGCACAACAACTGCGCGGGTCACTGGCCGCTCCCGGCCCCGTTCGGGCGAGGCAGAGTCTCGGTACGGGGGAACCGAAGCGGCACAGGGCGCTCCCCAGGAGGGTGCAGTCCGGCGGCTGACTCAGACAAAGCGGGGGCTCCTGCCAAGCGGCCGCAGTGCCGCGCGTCTTAACTGCGTCGCCCACTCCCTCCGCCTCCTCCGCCTCCCGGACGGACAAAAGACCCGCGAGACTGCCGGGCTGAGGAGTGGTGGCACCGGGCGGGGGTGTCCGGCCGGGCCGCTCCTCGCAACCGCCTGAGTCACGGTCGGCTCCGCCGCCAGCAGGCCCCACGACGCCCCAGACACAGGAACCTCATTGTCTCGCCGCCTGCGTTGCCCCGCACCGGCCCCGCCGAAGGACGAACGCAACGAGGCCGTCCAGGAGGAAGCCCGGGCACACCCCACCGCCGTGAAGGCCTCGCGGAGCCTCACCCACCTGTTCCCGGCGGGGGCCACAAACCCCGCGGCGGGTCCCGGAGAAGGCACCGCGGATTGCTCCGGGCGGCTGCGGGGGGAGCGCGGGTTGCGGGGGGCGCCGGGCTGGCGGCCGCGCCGCCGCCGCTTCGCTCCTTTGTTCCCGCAGCGGCAGCGGCGGCCGTGTCGGCAGCGGCGCGAGGCGGGACGCGCCGTGCGTGGAAGGCGGGCGGCGGGAAAGCGCTGGAGGCGGGTGGGTGGGGACGGGGAAGAAGAAGACGGCGACGAGGAGGAGGAGGAAATGGAGGAGGAGGAGGAGGGGGAGGGAGGAGCCCAGCCCGCCCGGCGGACGCGGCTCCTCCCCCTGCCCGCCCGCCGGTGCATGCGTGCTGCCGCCCCGCGCTCCGCCCGTTGCTCCTCTGGGGCGGGGCGGTCCCGGTGCCGCGCCGGCCGTTCTCCCCTACAGCCACGTCACGGAGCGCGGGAGCCCTGGGGGGGGAAGGTTCCGCGCTGGCGGAACTCACTTCTAGGTGTCCGAGGGACGGAGTGGCTGAGAGCCGGCATTGCGGCACGTCGAGTCTTAGAGAACGTAGATTGCCTTTAAAATACAGTTTTCTTGGGTATTTCTGTCTTATTATTTGACCTAATTTTCCTACAAGACCCAGGCGTCTTGTGAGATGGAAAGTAAAAATGCAGGAGCATTGCGGCGAAACGGAAGAGAACTTCCCATTTAAATTACCGATTATAAATTTAATTGCCAGTTGTCTGATAACATAGTCCTTTCGCTGCTCTGAAGAGCAGAGCTTCACAGAAAAGAAAGAATAAGGAAGTAACTATACATTTTACTTAATCCAGTGATAACGGGCTAATCCTACTTGCCATTTTAGGTAGGATCTTATCCTCCAAGACGTTAGTACCTTGAAAAATACCGTGAGGTTTACAAAAACTTCCTTGGAGACCTTTTTTAACTTGTGATGTTTGGAATGCCAGGGACCCATAAAAGGAGGACACTCCCAGGGTAACCCTAGGATTTTACCACGAAGAGCAAAAAATCACGACGGTGATTTTAAACCTCTTGTTGTTTGCTTAGCAGCATCACAAGCAAGCTGCCCTCTGAGGAAATGGTTGACTGGTTTGAGGGACACATTTTTAAAGAAGTTTTCTCTGATGAGCATACTCATTGTAGACCAGAAACATACTGCTTCCAGTGTCTTGCAGCTGTTGTTTCTGGTTGTAAGTTGTGAATTCTTCAAGAATGTGGGTACCTAGAACTTGGCAGATGGGAGAAGTAGGAAATAAGTGGTTTGGGAATCTGAGCAGGGTTCAAGACACTCCTTTGAAAGGCTGTAAACTCACCTCCTGATGAAGGGCATCTGCCCCCCGAAGAGGCTTGAAGTGTAGCATTCCTGAAACATTTTGGTGGAGATACATTGGTTTTGGACATCTGTGTGCAGTCCAATAGAGGGGTGAGTGACCATCTTTCCCACAGATTCTTCACTAAAATGTGTTGGACTACTTTATGGCATGTAATTTTAAGCTTTCACCTAAGAAGGATAGTAGAAGACTGTTAGTACTTTCTCCCTGCTACTTTCTTCTGTAATGCTGATATTTGAGTACCTCACCGCCATTGTAGGGACTAAAAGAAATGTAGAGGATGACTAGACTACAGGGTCTTCATGCTCTTTTTCTGTGTACTACTGAAAGTATTATGAACTCCTAATCTGAGGTATAACAATATATTAGTTAATTATTATTACAATTATACATGTTTTGTACCTCGTTTTCTGATGGTGCTTTAGTTTTGTGTCAACAGATTACCCAGTGGCTGGCTCAGCTACTAGTTTAATTTCTCTAATGACTGCATTACTTCAAAACCAAAATCAATGCACAGAATATAATCCGTGGTTTGACAGTCTGTACTTGTGACTGGAAAACTTTATCTGACCATAGGTATTACAGATTTCTCCATCCAACTTTTTTCTGCATCATTGCAAGGAAGAAGCCCACATGTTTGGATGTTTCTGTCATTCAAAGCACTGCAGTTGTTTTAAGATACTTACATGATCTAAACCGGTGGTGTCCAAAGTGGGGTACACAAGATGATCTAATGGGGTGCAGGAAGAAAATCTAGAACTTCAGTCATGGATATATACAATTGATAAAGTAAGTATATGTACATTAGGTGTGCATGCTCAAAAATGCTTTACTAATAGGGATGCACCAAATAAGTGAAGTTGTAGGAATCCTTTTAGGTCACACAGAAATCCAAGTAATTTCTGTGCCCCAACAAATTCATCAGTGGAGACTACTAATCTAAATTATGCCAGTTTTGTTGTTGTTGTTTTTTTTTAAATGCAATAAGAGGATAGATTATTTGCTTTATTTGGCCATGTACCTTCCTCTCAGTTATTTTCATGAGAAAAATTTCTGTACTGATGGTGTATATCTAATCCTGATTGATTTTTTTTCTTCCTGCATTTTAATAGAAATCAGGTAGGGTTATTCAGACTGCAGGGAATTTCTGCCCACTCTAGTACTTTATTTTATGTATCTAACAATTAAAACATTATCTTAATTTGCCTTGTTGGATTTCTCTGTACTTTTGAGCACCTCCTAAGCAAAGACCAAACTGTACTTGTGGTATGACCACACGTCCTGATACAGAGAGCCTGAAATGTGACCAGTTCTCAGTCCTGGAGAATTGACAAATGTGCTTTAATTTTTCACAAAAGAGATGAGTATTTGGAGGTGGAAGTTGTAGCTGTAGTGTTGACTGGTAAAGAGGCCAGAGGGGTGAGGTAGCAGAGAAGCTGCAATATGGAAGCAGGTGAATCTGCAGCACCTATTTGTTCAATACAGGTGAGCAATGTCCTTGTTCACATAATGCTCATGGTAATGGCAACATGCTTTTGTCTGTGTAGCTTTACAGCCTCTGCTAAGCTATCCAGCTCTACCTGTGGACAGTGTGCGCCTTTCTTAATACCTTTCCTTATGACCGATGTAATTGTAAACTATGGTTTTTTGCCTGATACTAGGATATATGTCATAGAAAAGATAAATTTGTCTGGACACAGCAATTACTTAGATTTCTGTGTGACACAAAAACATTCCTACAACTTCACTTGGAGCAATTCACCTTTCTATCTTTTTGAAGTGGGATTCTTTTGACCTAATTTGGATGTGTGAATTATAATTTGCTTACCACAAAGATGTAAATATTTGGCAGGATATTGTCAGTAGTGGTCTATGAATGCCGTCATTAGGTCCAAGGAAGAACATCCACCCCCCTCCACCACCCCCCCAAAACAACATAAATTTAACTCTCTCCTCGCAGGAGTTTTCAGGACAATGCTGTATTTGTTTTCAATTTCCTCAGAAAAATGTCTTATCTCCCTTCCCTGTACCCCAACACTTTCATATGGTGGGAACCCCATAAATATTAAGAGTATTGGGTCAAAACCAACCTATAGTAAATTTCCTCAGAGAATGAAAATTATGAATATGAATTGGTGGAACCATAAAAGAAATTTACCTTTTTAAGCTGCTTAGATCATTCATACAAAAGAGCCCAAGGAATTCTTATGCCTTGGAGCTAAGACTGGATCAAGGACATAGAAAGGAACAAACTTTATGTCTGCTGCTATATGGAGACTCGTGCAATAATAGCAACATTGTAATGAATAGATTTACATGGTACTGGGTGTAAAGAAGCCAAAATTATTTTATGGCAAGTATGGAACATTTTAAAGGATGGGATTTTAAAGGCATAACTGAAACTTGCATATCAGGACAAAAAGGTTCCTCAGTAACAGGAATAAGACAGAGTACTGCCAACTTCAGAAGACTAGAGCTAGTAGGAGGCATTACTCAGTCTTTGACCAGACTAGTCATTACTGGTCTTTGAAAATTTGCTTCCTGTTTACATTTTCAACACACCTTAACTGAGCAGTAGGGATCATGCTAACTTCTCGCTGAAAGATGCCTTTTGTAGGAAAACCAATTGATACCCACTGATTCTAATAGTTTTTATATTATTGTATTTTTTCATCGCATTATTGATATTATGTATTATATGTTGTTTATAGTTTTATTTGGATTTCATGGCTACATATGGTTATGTAACAGTCTATGCAATTTGTGACTATAGGAAATAGTAATCAAAGAAAACTATAGGAAATAGTCTTCAAAGAAGACTATTAAATACAGTTTGATTTCAAAGAAATTACAAGAAATATGTTGAGATGCTTTAGATGGACATACATTTAAATAGAAGGGCATATTTTCTATTCTGATACACCCTTTGTCTTTTTTACATCTTTGTTCTGAGGAGAGGATACCTCCTAAATAAAATAAAATTTGTCAAATAAAAGCAATTTGTTTGAACTTTGGTTCAGTTCTCATGGGTGTCCACAAATACATGCATGCCTGCAAAACTGAATAAAAAGGGATCAGTGCACAAATAATTTCTTTCTGCAAATTTAGGCAGTTTTATCTTCTGGGAAAATAGAGAGTGAACGCAAAATTTGGTCTATATTATGTTAAGCATATCACCTTCAGACAGCACAAGTTCCTTGTTGAAGCTTCCAAGCCCCACTTCTAACTAAAATACTAATATCGTTCTTAGGTCTTGCTTATTTTCTGGATTTTTTGAATGTTCAGTGGCCTGTGGAAGATGGAGTTATGGTATTTCAGTGTGCTGTAGTGTCCATGAAGGGACATCGTGCACCTACTGCAATTTAAGGTGACTTAAAGACACTTCTCTGTAACCACAGGTACTCATTAGCAGAATTTAATTGACTGGTAACACCAAATTTGTACGTATCACTAGATTTGCAAGCACACTAGAACTCTCAACTGTCTCCACTGTATCCCCTAGTAATTCTGCTGTAACTCACACAGAGGTCAAAACAATGCATTCCCAGAGAAGCCAGCTGTCTGATGCATAGCCAGACTGAGACAGTCTTTAAAGAAGATGCTTTGGCAAAGTTCCACCCTGAACACGAGCCTAATGTGTTCTTCGAGGTGTCCAAGTTACAACACCTAGAGATTCATTTATCCAAAATTCTTAAAAGCTTATGAACATCTTGATGTAAGTGACTTTTAAGAGGTATGTGGCAACTCAAGAAAGCCAAGATGCGTGTTAGTCTGATTTACACAACATAGGGGCCAGTTTGGGCTTCTGCAAAGGGATTCGTTGCATGCCAGCCCAGTGTTCTTGCTGTGGCAGCCTCAGATGATGTTTCCTCAATTTGTGAATGTAAAAGCGCTCATGAAGAACTTTCTCTCATAAGGCATTTGCATCAAACTCTTTTCAGAACTGTCCATATTCTTGTTTTGGCAGGTCTTTAAACTCTCTGTAACTCAGTGTATTTTAAAACCCTTGTAAATGTAAACAAATGGTAATTTTGTTGAGAAGATGGTAGTTTGATTTTCATGTTTCATATCCAGAAGTAAGATATGTTTGGAAAAAACACACTGCCAGTGCTGAGAATACAGTTTGAAAGATATAGAATACACAGAATTAACAACTCTCAGAAAACATTTACTTCATGTCCCTCCAAAGTCACCACAAGCCTTTATGTTACCTGCTTATTAATTTCCTAGCACTTGAAAATTTCTTTGTCTATGCATTCCTGACCCATTTCCAGATACCTGATGGCACCAGTTTCTAGCTTCTGCTTGTACCTTTGATAGTCTTAGTAAAAAATTCATTTATAAATTAATTTATAAAAGAATAAAGGTAGTATTTACCTAGAATATAGAATAGTGGTGATACAGAAGGGAGTGCAGATGGCAGCAGGGAGAACTGTCTATACAGATGTGCTTCCCAGTGTGTCTTGCCATTTTGAGTAATGCTGCATGCCCCTTTGCATTTTAATCTGAATTCAAATGCAAAAAAATCCAGTGATTGAAACGTTGATATATAATATTGATACATAAAACTTGTAGCACTTTTCCTGCTGATGATCTCATTACATTTACTGCTTCTTTTATAGAGCCCTCAGTCTTAGCAGAAGATACATTTCTCTCCTGGGATGAAGAGGGCCTGCTGTACTGGGATCAAAGTGGGAATTATACCACTAGAACCTTTCTAGAAATCAGGTCAATACCTAAGTGTGGATTTATGTACTAACTTTTGAAAGTGTTTGTCTAATAGACTGGGACAAGGGCATGTGTGACGACAGTGGGAGAATCAAAAGATTTTGGTGCCCTGGCATCTGTTTAATCCTTTGGAGACTACATCAGTGGTCTTGGTACTCCTCCTTGTTAAATATTAGCCCAGCCTGCCATGCTAGTTCAGAGACTCTATTAAACCTGTTTTTAGACATACAGCCTTAGAAGCAAATGTACTGATAGGAATGTTTCCCTATAGTATCGTATTACTTTTTCTACTGTGCTGGTAGATGGGATTGGCCAGTTCAGTTTGTTTTCTTCATAATCTGGAGGTTGAAGGCTGCAGAGGCAGGGAGAATCTCTATTGAGAGCTGACACTCAACATGAAAGGGAGATTTCCAGGCCTGTCATGAGCAGCACCAGGGATACCTTCCTAGGCACTTTGGCTTCATTCATTGAGGCTCACCAGTAGTCCTCCAAACGCAGTCACCATAGGCCTGAAAATCCCTGTAACAGTCCTTTAATAAAATAAGCATTCAAAAAGTACAACAAATGCAATACAATGCAATGCAATACAATACAGTACAATACAATACGGTTATAAACATTTCTTAATCTGAGAAAATATATAAATTATCAGAACTCTAAGGAAGTATTAATTCTTTGGACATTTGTTTTCTTTTCTTGCTTATTTTTCTAAGTATGTCTAAGAATGCTGTGTATGCTATATATCTTTTCATCCTGTTAGATTTTCAGTACCTGGGCTTAATTTATTTGTTTTAAACACTTTTTAATTTTTAATATTATCCTTTCTGATGGGTTTCTATTGTTGATAACATTTCTATTATCCTCTGGTTTCAACATCACATTTTTTTCTTAAATCTCACAGTTTATGACTAAGACAGATTTTAAGGTTAGGTAGTCATGGGGGAGTTTACTGAAGGTGTTCATATTGGACTGAATTCTTGGAGCTTTTGATTCTCAGTTCAGTGGAATTTGAAGTCCATTCTTTTCCATCCAGTTCTGTGTTCTCATAGTCACAGTAGTGGTATTTACAGTGCCTTTTCAAAAGATATTTTCTCTATCATCAGAATCCCATCAGAAGGAAGCTGTGCAAGGACCTTCTGTATGTGTTGAGGAAAGCCTTCTTTACAGTTGTCTTGGGTTTGGTAGCCAAGAGATTTGTATTCTATTTTCATCTGTTGTAAAAGCAGATATTTCTTTATCTCTTGTAACTCCAGGGGGGAGGGGGCAGATGCCTTCTGATAATGGGCCAGCTGTTGAAACCAGGTGTGGCAGTGTTTCTTATCTCTTTCACCACCCATCCATCCTCCAGGGAGATATCTTCTGCTAATGGGCCATTAAGACTCACTAATGACATGACACATTACATCATCCCATTGTGAGATGTGCCACCCAGTGTGGGGGGAGCCAACCGTTCCTACCTGGATAAAAACTGAGACTCAGGAACAGCAGGCATCTGGTTTTTCCACCAGAGTAAGACCAGACCCATCTCGCCACCACTGGACTTTTCCTACCTCATCATCTGTACCCCACAAAACCTCATCTAGGATTTATTTGGACTGCTTCCAACACCTTTACCGACAAGGTGTCAGGTCATATCCCTGACTCTGTCAGGATTTTTTTCCAGGACTTCTGTTTTGCTTGCTTGCTTGTCTTTGTACTACTGCATTTGTATTTTGTTTTGTTGTTGTTGTCGTTTTTTATTCCTATTAAAGAACTGTTATTCCTGTTCCCATATCTTTGCCTGAAAGCCCATAATTGAAAAACTATAATAATTTGGACGGGAGGGGTGTGACATTCTCCATTCCAAGGGAAGCTCTAGCTCTCCCTGACAGACAACTGTCTTTCAAAACCAAGACAACAGTGTGTTCCAACTATGCACACATAAGAGACACTAATTTTTTTTTTTCCCTGAAAAGATATGCAGTGACCAGCAGATACTTTTCTTAAGTGGTCAGTTTTTAAGAAGTAATTGAATATCACCTTGTTAACCTGGTCTCCTCCCTTCTCTCCTAAGAGTAAGACTATTTGTTGAAGGAGATGTGTGTCTTGGTTTAAGACAAGTTAAGGGGATGCACAGTCTAAAATGAGTTTCCTGCTTTGTAGTTTAACCAATCCGTTTCCACCAATAAGGAGAAACAAATATGAATAGATGTAAATGAAAAAATAACAGTTTACATTTCCACCCCCCACCCCCCCAAACAGCTACAGGCAAAAATATCACTAACTGTCACTAGTTACTAAGGTGCTGAAATCTCACTGACCCCAGGGCCGGAGTGACCCCCAGTATGGTGGCCCCATTGCTGACTACTGTGGGGAGACAAAGGGAAATAGCAGCAGCCCTGCCCTCCCCCGCCATTTGTCTGGCAGTGGCAGCTCTGTCTGCAAGTGTGGCTGGAAGCTCTGGTGATTAGTACTCTCTGAGGGGCTGATACTTGGTCAGAGGGAATGGTACTCAGGGGTAGTGCTGGGTCAGGGGGTGGACTTGGTTAGGGGCTGGATATTTGTCAGGGGCTGGAACTTATGGAGGGATGGTATTCTACTGTTGGCAGCAGAGAGCAAGTAGCCAGCTTGGGCAATTCACACTCTGCTTGTCTCGCTGTCTCCTGCTGTACTCCATAGCTATGTTCCAATGCTGCTGTTCCAATGGGTGTGATGTAGGGGCAAAAACAGTGTCCTCAAGCACTGAAAATGGTACACTCTGGCCATTACTTCTGCAAAATTCACTCTGAAACAGTTTTTGACTCACTCAAAATTCACTCTGAAACAGTGAAATGCAGCTTCTTGGGTTGCTACTGTAGCCAGTAGAGCCAAGAGGCGAGAAGCAAGAGACAAAAAAGAGAGCCTAGAGTCAAGCCAACCAACAGGAGAACTCAGCTTTCGTGACTCTGACTTCTGAAAGGGACCAGCAACCCCCTCTGCTGCTCTGTGGTTTAATTTCTGGCTGCAGAGTCTTGAAGAGACATTAACAATTTTTAGGACAGATAGATAAGGAATACAATAACATTTTGGGTTACCTAGGACAGTGTTTTATCTCACGTCTATTTTTCCACTTCTCTTGATTTATCACTTCAACATTTGAAAAGCCAAGCAGAGCATAATTACACCTAAGATTGTGGTGTAATATGGAAACCATTTCTTTCCTTTGTTCAAAGGAACTAGCTTTTGCAAGACAGGAGCAATATAACTATAAGCAGCGTTTTGATGAAAATGACTACTACAGCTCATAAAACAAAACAAAGATAGAGAGTATGGGAGAGCTTAAAGAAGTCTGATTTCACTGGCAAAAAAAAAGGTAAATCTGAAGTATAACTAATAATCTGAATTTATATTTGTGTAATTTTTTGTTTTTAATCTGGTAGCTTTATATTTGGGAAATTTTCACTCTTCCAGTCCATAGAAAGTCATACACACAGCTGATGGGTTCTTAAGCAGACAGTCTGTTAATAATGTTCTGCAGATACAACTGCTAATTTTAAGACCTCATTTCTTGGCTGCCTCTTAGCCAAATTAGGAATTAGATAAATTAGCAAGTTTATACAACACATACATCTTGACCATGTCATGTCTGACTGATTCTGTGCTACAGACTCATCTGGTGCATGTACCTTTTAATGCCAAAATTATGTTTTTGTACCTGTGGCTTTGTTCATCTGTAGGAAGAACAGGAGAACAGATTTATTTTACTAATACCAGAGATACTTTGGTGGAACAAGAGTGATTTGTCAGTACAATATAGCAGACTTTCTGTATTATATTTTTTTTTTCCTGGCAAAGACAGAGATGTTTGCAGACTTAACTGTAGCACTGGCATCTTGTAATCTGTTTTGATTCACTTGGCAATCTTAAACTTCTTCCTGTGTTCTTTGAAAATTAGGAAGCCATTTGAGATCAAAAATGCTTTTAATGAAAAAGTGCCATATTTGACAAAAAAGAAAGTCAAGAATGGTGTGTAGGATGGGGTTACCAGGGAGAAGGGACATCATACAGGGAACCTGGGTACCTGTATGCTACTGAGGCAGTGCAATGCATGCAGGCAGACTGGGAATCTGTCAGTAAATCCACTAATTAAACACCTCTACCTGCCTAAATCCCAGATAACAGGTCATATCTTCCACTTTCTGTTTCTTCCACAGGACTGCTTGCCAAGTACAAACTGGGACAATGCTGAGATCCAGGATTCAACTTAACATTCCATGTCACTTGAGGTATAAAGTGCATAGCCCTGTTAGTTGACCTGCAAACTCAGCAATACTGGAACCATATTGAGGAAAGTGGAATTGAAGCCAATTCTTGATTGGATCAAAGCCAGGGGTGAGGAAATGGGTGTGCTTGGGAAATTGGCTGAGTCACTCAAGGAACCAAAAGAAACATAAGTGATTGTCATCAGTCTCAAAATGACGATCTCAATGTAGTTAAAATGATGTAGCTGAGAATAAGCAGTAGTTATAAAAGGTGACAGGCAACAGAGGAGCACAATTAGCTCTAATATTTTACAACATATGTAATTTGGGTCCTTTTGTAATTGATTGTGAAGCTCTAACTATCTGTGAGGGAGCAAAATGTAAACAATATGAGTATTGCATACTTGCATTTAGGACAACAGAATGAGGCCAAAGACAGAAAACTGTAGCAGTTACTAACCAGAGCCCTGTAAAAATACCTATGGATGATACCAAATACCAAAGTTGTTCTCTTTTGGGGAAGCTGATTTTATGGCAAACAGATAATCAAGATGAATATTTCTTCCCAAGGAAGATACCATCAATGCACAGGTGACAGAGCATAGAAAATGACATTAACTGTCTCAGAGCATCCAAAGAATTGAACTATGAAGAGGTTATAGTTTGCATTTTTCCATTCTCTGTTTCTCTTTGCTATACTTTGGGAAAATTACCAGTGTTTTGTTAATAAAGAAAACAGTGTGTTTACCTTCTAGACTTGAGGCTGTCTATCCCAGAATATCTTAAAAGTAGTCTAAATGTCATTACTGATAAATTTCCAAAATAATATAAAATAATGAAACTGATAATGAGAAGAAAATACAAAAATCAATGGAAATTCTGCCTACAGATTTCCTTGTATCTCTTGCTTGCAGTTTCAGCCTCTTACAGGAATTCACCTGGAAAACACTGATGACTTTTTGGCCATGATATCTCACTATGTCCTGCAAACAGACACTTAGAAAGTTTTATGTCTGGGCATTGGGTGTGTATCCCTTCCCTCTGCATAGCAAAATTAACGTAAGTGTTATGTGCAGTTTTGTTGTTTTTTTCTACTACTTCAGGTTTCTTCTTCTACTAATTCAGGTTCTGAGACTTTGCCCTGTAACAGAAAAAGATAGTGGTCAGACCTTTCCTCAGGTAACAGGTTAGCCCTGATGCCAGCCAGGGCACAAGCATGGGGGTGCCCATGGGTGGTTAAGCTGTGAATTATGCAGTTTCGAGAAGCCTTTTAGTGACTTCCTGCTGGAGATCTGATTTCCACTGCCAGCAAGACCATATTACAGAACCAGCAGGGAAGGTCCTGAACTGTTCCTCTGTGTTTGCTCAATAGCACAATGGGAAAATCCTCATTGTGTTTGCTTACCCACAGTCTAACCAGCTTAGCTGGCTTTGTTTCAGTTTAGATATTAGTAGTCTTTCAAAGGTACTAACTAAGCTGTACTGACAGAGCTACACTAAGTGGAAAATAAATTTATTTTAGGTTTCTAGCCTGAGCCTATGTAGAAGATCAGACAGCTGAGCGCCGCTAACCTCTTGGCACAGGTACAGTAGAAGCCATGAGAGAGAGAAACTCAAGGCAAGAGCAAAAGTGAAGACATCATGTCTGGTCACTCTGACCACTCTGACAAGAGAAGATGTAACAAGGATATTGCTGGTGCAGAAGAATGTAACAGGGACTTGATAACCAAAAATATTGTGTTACTGACGGAACAGGAGCAAAGGGATCGGAGTGGAAAATTTTGCACGGAACTTAGAGAACTATAAATATGGGTGATTAGTGTAATAACCCGGCTTTGTTTGCATAGCATGGTCCCTGTCTCTCAGTCCATGCAGCCCTAGACTTTATAAGTCTAGTGCATAGGCAGTAGCAATGGGGTAAGTTAGGAGAAATTTTAAAGATTATACCAGTGATATTTCTGTGGAGATCCTGAGAATGGCACAAGTGACTTGTGACTTCTCTGTTTGGGAGTGTACCAGAAGTTTTTCATTGATGTTTTATCATGGGATTTTCTAAGATGTCTCTCCCATGATCTTTACTGAAAACAGGATAGTGGAAAGGCAGTGGTGAGGTACAGCATGGCTCTCTTTGATTTCACATGATGGCTGGGGCCTGCCTAGGATTCTTGCCCACTTGCATGTGGTGGCCTTCTTTCCCACTTGCATGTGGAAAGAGCATTGCTTTCCCATTTTCTTCTTTTCTCGTCCTCTGACAAAAGATGCAATCTTCCAGAGTACAGGGTCATGATGATACTGTCCCTGTACCCCTCCTGTGATACAGAAATCACAACAACCCTGCCATTTAACCCATACATTTCATTCATATTAGTAGGAAGGCTCTCTCCTTGGACTTTAGAGCAGTCTGGCAGCCATTAAAAAATATATTGGAAAATTTGAAAAAAGCCCCATCAAAAAGAGGAGCCGTAGATTATGGCTTTGAAACTCAGCTTGGCACATACACTGCTTAATTGATTTATTTTACCATTCTCTTTATAAAGAGAGAACCAGCACACACTCAAGGCCACCTCTGACTTTTATTTTTCTCCGGTTGCCTTGATGCTGCCTTTAAATATCTAGGAATTTGTGAACATTTCTAGCTTGACTTCTGGCTGAGCGGATGAATGTGAGCGTGCTGATTTTTGCTTTCCAGCTTGCAGCTGTTTTGTAGCAGTGCTAGTGTGTGCTCTAGAAAAAAAAGCAGACAAAAATTAGCATATCTGTATGCTGCTGTCTTTTCTTGTGTCCAGATTTGGGCAGGAGGTGGTGGAAGGCTTTCTATGCTTTTGGTTCTCATCTCGCCTTTGTGAAAGGACTTTTATAATTTCGACTGTAAAATTTATCATACTTGTAAGTGCTTGTGCCAAGCAAAGTTAGTGACTTTGGGGGGGTCATGAACCCTGGCTTTTATTAAAGGATTTGAATGGATTCCTGGCTGCATACAGGCTCAAAACTGCAGAGAATAGGCATGCAGAGCTCACTGGGCTGTATTTGTATACTTTTGTGTGGCATTTTACCTGGTGTCAGTGTCTGGACATTCTGCTTGCTCCTATTCCTCTCAAAATTTCAAATCAAAACTTCAAATTATTTCTTATGGTGTAGGCAGTGGATTTTATATTTATGGATTAATTTCTCCTCCCCATGTTTTAACTGCTGTTTATACTTTGGAGGAAAGAAGCAACTCACTCCTGTCAGGTCTTAACTACCTTTTGGGAAGGCTTTTTGCGATCTCTTCCTTTTCCACTCTATCTATGGATGTCAAGCCCTATTCCCATCCCACTGTAGTGCTACTAATTATTTCTTCTTTCAACTGTGACATGTGAAAATTCTTCTCTCTTTTCCTTCCTGTGGTTAGGATGGTGTTACACCACATTAACAGGGTATCAGTGCATAGATGAGGCACAAGGGAAGCCAACCTGTTGTAAGGTAGTTAAGGGCTGACAAAAGGTCCAAGTGGGGCTGGTGTCACACCCTATCAATTGAAGGAGTTACCTGGCAGTTCACAGGAGCTGGTGGTAAAAATAATCCTGTGGACCATCTTTCTAGAAAACACAGCATTATAAAAATGTGCATTTAACTGAGTTCCCAAAGGGTGAAATGATAAGAACAAAAGAGCTGCAAAGATTTATATTATACATCTTTGATGTACTGTCTTATTGCAACATGTGGAATATGCAAAAGTTTTCTTAAGAAAGGATGTTCTTTGATGTTTAATCTTTGTATACTTTCAAGCCTAATCAACAAGAAGGGAGATTTAATCTGTGAAACAGATAGCAGCTAACAAGCAAACTCTAAATGATGCCCATGTATCAGAAAAATAAATCATTGTTTAAGTTTAGGGCTAGACATGCTTCAATGATCTCAGATCTAGGGGGAGGTTTAACAAGGCTTGGGAAGAAAGGATGTTCACTGATATTGGACACAAAGAATGCAGAATTTATGTGACATCTGGCAGAACTCCCAAGATAAGGGAGAAACTAATAAAGCCAACTCAGCAGCTCTGCTGAAATTAGCTATGATTGGAAAAAAGGTAATTCCTGCAGGGGAATCTGCGAGCACCAGCTCACAGACCACCAACCCAAGAAGCCCACTGACTCAAAAGTAAAGAAAGACTGAGCATGCAGATTAATTAGCATGGGAAGTGAGAGGATTGTTAACCAGTAGAAGATAGGATACTAATTAAATACTAATTAATAAGAACTACTAATTAATGACTAATTAATAAGTAACAAATATGTGACATTGTGGCAAATTAACACTAATTTCTTTGTTTGCTAAAATGTATAAATAGTAAAAAGCTTTAATAGTTGGGGTGCTTGATTTCTGGAATTCTACCAGGCATCCAGGCATGTGCAACCTTGAAATAAACAATCAATGCCTCTCTAGAGTGTGCAATTATTGGCTTGTTGCACACCAGGTAATGAATCAGTTTTTTGCAGACAACAGTCTATTAGTAAATACTCTGTCATCACTGAATCACTGTACATGACTGCATCTCCAACAATGACTTTTTCTTCCCCTTTTTTTAAAAAAAATGTTTGCGTTAATGGTTTTCAGTATACGGTACCACTTACATTTCTGAAATTAAAATTTTAGGTAAAGTCTTACAACATGTTGTAACTTTAGGGATCACAAGACCATTAATCCACACATCATTTCATGTCCAATATAAGATGAATTCTTACGGATTAGGGGAATGAACAGGAACTGTTTGCTAGTGTTTATCACCCACTGAAGACTCTTAGCATCTTCTAATACCAATTTTGATTTTTCTGAAAATTACCTGTGTTACATAGATTTTTTTCATCTGCTTTTTCTAAGGCATGTTACATGAACACTTCCTAATTTTCACACTTTTTCAGTTCTGGTTGATGGTGAAGCAAGAGCTGGAGATACGCCCATGAGTGTATGTTTAGATGGTGTGTCACAAAGAATCACCAGTCTTTAAATTAGCATATTCCTTTTGCTGAGCCTTGTGTATGCTCACCTTTTCAGAAAGGAGAAAAACATTGTGAGGAGCTTCTGGTGTTGTTAAGTGGTAGTGGCTTCATTCATCAGCTCAGCAGAACTTTACAAGATAAGGCAAGAGGTCACAAGAGAAGTTCTTGTACTGAAAATGCTGTGGTTCCCAAGTAGCAATCATTAGCAATGGCTAGGTTTTAAATGTAAGGACAGGGAGTTAGGAGGTCGTTTTCTGGTAAGAAGTTTTTTTGCTTATTTTATGACTTTCAAAAATGAGAGCTAATTAGTGTACCTTTCCATGGACACTCTAAAAATAGCACTTTGCTCATCTTTAGGAGCTCATTGTCACTGAACTTTAAACTTTGCAGTCATGTCAATTTTTGCTTTCTTTTTTCTTTTTTTCTTCTCCCCCACAAGAATCAATTAGAATATTTTTAAAGTCTGTATTTTTCAAGGTTGTCTTTGAAGCCCAGGTTTTATAAAAAAAACCATGCTTTCCACACAGCCAGAAACAAGTCTTTCCATAAAGCCTTAAGTAGGTACTTTGTATTCCAGAAGCCTCTGAGAAGGAAACATCAGTATTGTGAAAGGTAGTGTTTAAAAGTCAAAGTTGCCAGAGTAGCCTTAGTTCAAGCCGCTTGAGGTCAGGCATTATGCTACCAGCTTCAATTACATTGTTGCATACGTTTTTGCTACTTAAAATTTCATCTACTGTTGTGCAAATGTTGATGAACTGTGTTTGATTTTTGTTAATGGTCCCCTATCCTCCAACTCTGGCTGCTCTACATCCCAGGAATTCTCTTTAGGCCTCCACCTTGATTGATGGGCCATTAAGCTTCCTCTGAGCTTATCAGAGACAGTGTTCCCTGGAAATTCTGCTGCCTAACCAACTACTGTTGTCTAATACCTTGGAATGTTATTTATGTGTACTATTTGCCTGGATGAAACAATATTATATTTATTTATTGGACTTCTGAGGAAAATTCCAACCCAGGTTATGCCAGGAGGAAGACTGACAGACAAGGACATCTAATCCTAAGCAGCAGTCCCAGATGAGGTTCTTTGAGCTCTGCTGGGTCACAGTAGCTTCCTCAGCACCTCCCTCCCATTGCAGCACCTTGTGGAACTCAGCAATTTTGGAGTTTATAACATTCGGGCCACCAAAACCTGGCATTACGGCCTGGTCTGATACTCCCCTCCTCAAAGCTCAACCCTCACCTGTTGAGAGGTGCAAAGGCATCTAACATGAGTATTTCACTGAACTTGAGGTGAATTTTTAACAGGTGTATACCTCTGTATATACTTCTTTGTGCTTGTATGTATGCATGAATTGATTTAAATATGATTTTCCTTTAAATGTTTCTTTCACATAATAAGTAATACAGTGGACCTTACATTCGTGAAGTTATGCTTTTGGAAATTTATATTAAACTTTTTTTTTTTTAAAGAACTTTGATGTTGACTCTTTAAGTGACATAAATCACTCATTCATGACAGATGTGGGGAAAGCTGGAAAAGTGAGGACATAATTTCTTGAGATTTTTAAAAAGGAAGCCACCTCTTAAACAAAATAACTGTCTTCTTGAGATCTTCTGACCACTTTTCACAGAGTCTTTAACAGAGATAACGAGTCCTGACACTTTTCTTATTATTTGAATTAAAGGAGTGATAGATAAAGGTGGTAGCAGAACCCAATTGACTTAAGTTTCCTAAAACACTAAACAATAAAAGCAGAGGTATGGAATGCAGCTTTAGCTACTAGCCTCTCTTCCTCCATGACATACAGCACTCTCTTTTTCCTCTCCTTTTCCTGTCTGAGAGGCTGAGTATTAAATGTGAAGATGCTCAAAGAAGAATTTGAATCCCAGGCCTAGAGTACTGTATTATTTTTATTTTGTTCTACCAACGAACACAGGCTTTGTTCTCTCAACAACTATTCATCTGCTTTTAGGATGGAAGAGAATGGCAATCAGCCTTGTCCTAGTTCCCTCTCAATGCTCTTTGAGGAATGCTGTCTTGCACACTTTTTAGGAGCTGCTCAACTTCTCAGTGGACACAGACCATGTAGCAGATGACAAAGTATTTTTCTAATGAAAAGAGTATGTTGGAGGAGAAAATAAATTACTAGTTAAACAAGGCCTTTGGGACTCTTCTTAGAGAAACAGAGACATTGGAAAAGAGGAAAAATAAGAACATATTTTTAAAATCAAAATCTCATGGAAAAAGATCTTTGTGTTTGAAGGGATGAAATACAGACTCCAGTTTTACCAGCTGTGATTAAAACCATAAACTTCTGTTGTGATCTGATTAAAAAAAAATCCAAGAATCCATATGGAAATCATTATTCAACCTCCTGGTGCACCACTGAAAGTGGGAAGAAAACTCCAGTGTCACAAGTTACTCCACATGGGCAAACTCCTTTACCTTTCATGAGTTCCACTAATTTTACTAAATAGCAGGGTAATGTTATTGTCCCAGATGTGAACTCATTACCTGATGCACCACACCAATTCACACACAAAGGTGAAGTATTTCTATCTTTTATTCTAAATTTTATTCTAAATGAGGAGCACGGTAGTAACCCATGAAATGCTGGCTCATGGATCATCAAAACTTTACACTTATCATACATTTAAACAATGTATAAATCAGCATGCATTGGTTACAATTACATAACTTTTTCATTTTTTAATACTCAACCTCTATTTATTAGTTATATCTCTTGCTTCCTATGCTTCTTAGTCTGCAGGTGCAGTTCTTCCCTTCATTTGAGTCTGGGGTCTGTTTTGAAGAGGTGGACACTGAGTCAGTGGCTATGATGGCTCATTGCTGGAATTACCTTTCCTCCAGTTACTGCTCAGTTCTACTGACTTCACCATGGTGGCTTTCATTCAGACACCTTATTCACCTCAGAATTGCCATCAATTTCCCCTAAAACAAAAGATTAGCCAAGCATACAACATTCACAGTGCAATTGCTTAAACGTAACTGTCTAGCTATAGCTATTGATTAATGAATAAAATTTTGATTCAAATTTTGAGGTTCTTAAATCTTACCGGGCTTGATATCAAGGTCTTAAAGGGACATAACTGGCAGCTTTGGGGAGCATCAGTGCTTGACTTGGTTTCTGCTTTTTAGTTTTATCAGCATAGATATATTGGCAGGATGATGGCAACAGCACTTGAATGGGTTGATGAGTCAAGCAGACGGAAGGGCTTTGCCTGGCTTGGCACCTGCAATGTGCTGCTGTGGTGATCTGCTCCTCACATTGCTCTCACACTGTGCAACATGGCTGTGCGGGCTTTGCCACGTATTCAGGGAGGTGAGGAGTGCTGGCTCTGCTCCCCAAAACTGTACTTCAGCACAGAAGGGTCCTGGGTCTGCATCAGCCCATCTGCCATCCCTATCCAAGGTGTACGTGCCCATCCTACTGCTGTGACTTCAGCATGAAGGCCTCAAATACAGACAGACAGTGTCAAACCATGAGTGCCTGCAGAGATTTCCCACCATTTATAAAAGGATGCCTACACATAATCAATAAGGATCTAGCCCTCTGAACTTTATAACTGTGTAGGTAAGAGATGTGCTATGGAAAGGGTATCCTTTTGGACCATTATAACTTTAATAGTCTCTCTTTTAGCCTTGTCTTTTTTGAAAATACATAGGCAGAAATTGTCTCTGGAAAGAGAGAGACCAAGAGCAAAAGATGTCCAGTGAAAGGGGGTTTATTTTCTTTCTGTCCATGAAAGGGTTCATTGTTCCACCTCCACAGTTCATTGCTGCTTGTAAAGAAAGGAGCAAATTACTGAGTGCCAGCACAGGAAAAGAATGGCATTGAACTGGGATGAACAGGGTTTTTCATCATGACAAGAACAAGATAGATAAGAAATCAGTTGATTTGTGTTCAATGGCTGATGTTATATTTTAATATTCCAGTAGTGGCTGTGCCATCTCTGATGCCTTTTGGAACTGTTTGTACTTTGATTTAATTGAGAATTAAAGCTTTAAAATTATTCACTAAGCCCCTGGAGGAAGAGCTACTTGTCAGCTGTGATTACATTTAATTAGTGAATTTTGCCATTTTGCCCCTTAATCTCACCTCACAAAGCCCTGTTGAGTCTCTCTGGTGTTCCATATTCCCTTTTGGTTCTCTGGGTTGTGAGTTACACTATACTACCAGGTTCTTGATGTGAAGTTTTGTAACAATCCTTGTTGACACAGAAAAAGACATAAACTCAGCCAATATATTAAAAAAAAAAGAAATTTGTGTTGCATTACCAGGTCATAGCAGAATGGGCAATACAGTAGAGGAAAAATTTAATTTGTGGATGAGTGTTAATTGTATCTGGGACTTCTTTGTATGTTGAATTTACTTACTAGTAATCCAAGCTGCATTGATATAGAGATCTGCATTTGGCAGTGTATTCCTCTAGTTTAACATGATTGCCAGCAGCTGTTTTGTGGGGGTCTTTTGTGCTTGGCCGTACTATCAAAAAGTCTGAATGATGAGGATCAAAGAATTTACAGTCAAAGTGCACCAGAGATTTCCTGGAACACTGCTGCTTAACATTGTGCAATACCTGCAAACGTGTTTGATAACTTTTGTGAATACAATGAAAGGGAGTTTGGAGGAGTTACAAATGGAGGATAACCAGCAAGATGGCAGGCCAAGCAGACATAACCTAGGAATCAGTGAAGAAGGGAAATTGGTATATTCAGGGAACTGGAAAGTTATTGCAGAGGCAGATCTTATGGTTAAATGAACTAACAAAGCATGCTTTCATGCTGCTCTTCTACTCCTCCACTTTGGTGTCTGGCTGCCCGTACATTACCCTGAAGTCACATCCAGCAGCAGGCCCTGAAAACCCTGTGCTTGAGGAACAGCTGCCCATAAGAATCTGTGACTCAGAAACTCCAATAACGCTGCCCCAAAGGGAAGAAAAAATCAGGACTGTATACAAACAGTCTTCATGGAGCTGAGCACTGGGAACCATCTAGCTGGTGAGGTATTTTCTGCTTCTCTCCAAAGTATCTGTACAAGGTGGGTGCTTCTAGGCAGAGAATTTCCTTTTGACAGGCACGAATTATTTTGCCTTCTCCCAGAAGCATTACTTGAAGTATCATAACCATTCAGCTAGTGATTCCTTTTGTAGTGAAAACAGTGACCCATAGAAGCTGAGTTGCTTTAATTCTTCTGGAGGTGAAGGTGGTGCTTTATTAACTCCTTCAGCCTCTGGTGTTCCAAGGAGGTTGCAAGAGGTAAGAAACCTTGCATCTAAAGATTAAGATTTTCAAACCAAGATCTTTCTGATACTACAGAGCCCTCAGTGTTTGCGCAGCATGTAAGCAGTTGCAGTTTAAGAAAAAGAGAGCTATTGCTTGTGGAAATGTAATTTAACTTTCTCATTTTGCCTGTTAAACCAGGTGCTACTGCCGAGAAAGAGCTGGAAAATACCATTTTATGAAGCATGCGGAGAAATTTCATGGAGAGTACTCTTTCTTTGAGCCAATAGGCCATAGTGTTTAAATAGATGGCATATAACTTCAATAAGGCACACTGAAGGTGAAGCAAAAGTGTGTTCTCAGGAGACCTTGGCTAATGGTTCACACCCCATGAACTAGGATACCTGACCCAATATGCTAGTCAAGGTCTCTTTTGCTGAATGGATGTCTTCATGTCTGTGTGAAATTCCCAGCAATTCTCCTTTAGGATGTGGCACCTCCTAGTGTACTGGGACTTGTCTTGAAAATTGGTATCTTTCTGCATTCTGTACTGGTTCAGACAACACTGGAGCCAACGCTTCAGAATTGGGTTCTGGGGTTGATTGTACACACCGAGGATCGCTTTTTCCCAAAAACATGCTCTGTGGTTTCCCTGCATCTGTTTTGGTGACTGTTAGTTCCTGATATAATCAAGTCTTCATCAGCTGTCATAGGTGGAAGAAGAGGAAGATTCAGAAGACAGGAGATATACAGTAACATCCATAAAGTTGGTCAGTAGGTGTCTTGAGGACTGTGGGCGGGAAAAACAGTGGCAATAACTGTAATTCAAGAGATGTGTTCACCTTTGTCATAAGAGTTCTGCTTGTCAGGCTATCAGCACTGTATTAATCAGCACCTGTAGGCACCAATTAAACATTGTGAACTTCCAAGTGCTCTATGTGCTTGTAGAAGCTCTCCTATGTGTATGTTCCTGTTGCTGAAACTCACAGATCTTTGTCTTCTGCAGCCATGCATAGCTCTCTTGTCCCTGATGATGTCTCTTTACTGCTCCCAGAACCACAATATACTAAACAAAGCTACTCTGTATTGTCCTTGCTGAAGCAGGCACCCAGGCTTCTCTTTCCTTGGTCTCATGCGTGTTCTCTTTCTTGTGAAGCTGCAGAGGACACGGAGGGAGCTGTGACTTCCCATGCATCCCCAATCTGCTCACCAGCATGGCAGGGTGAAAATCAGAAAGCTCTGTATAAACTCTTCTCAACAATAACACAAACATCTCTCTGTTGCCAACCCTGTGTTTAACACAAATCCAAAACAGCCTCCTGCCAGCCACTGTAAAGTAAATTAGCTCTATGCCAGCCAAAACAGTAGAGGCCCCTAAAGCTGCTGTCACAGCTGCTGACCAGCACCATGCTTGGCTTGCAGTGACCAGCAGCCAGCTTGCAGCGACCAGTGTACACACACCATGTAGATAGTGCATCTGCCTGACTATCAGACAAGGGTGGGCTGCCTTTCTGGTGCTTGTGGCTGTCCACTATGTTCTGGGTTGACAGTGACTTCTATCCCATATCGTGGACTCCATTGTGGTGTCTGGCGGCTGCTTTCCTCCCGCGCCTTCAGCGGGGACTGTGGTTTTGCTGGGCTCTCTCTCTCTCTCTCTCTCTCTCTCTCTCTCTCTCGCACTCGCTCTCTCTCTCTCTCTGGCTCAGCTGCTTGCTGGCTGCTGCTTCTGCTGCTGGCTTTTGCTGTTTCTGCTGCTGGCTTTTGCTGCTTCTGCCTGCTGGCTTTTGCTGCCTCTGCCTGCTGGCTTTCGCCGCTTCTGTTTGTTTTTGCCTTGTTTTTTTTCCTTTCCCCTTCCCCCCCCTGCCCCCTTCCCAAAGGTTTTGGACCGGCTCTGGACCTGACCTGACCCGAGAAGTCCGGGAATCTCCAGAGCCCGAGAAAGAAGCTTTGCGCCTTCCCCCTCACAGTAACTTGTTTTCTTTTCCCTTGTGTTGGGGAGTGTTTTTTTCATTTGTCAATAAACCGTTTTTTTCCACTTTTCCTCCAAGGAATTTTCCTTCCCGAACCCAGGGCTGGGGGGGGGAGGGGTGGTGGTTTGTTTTTAGGGGACTCCTTTTAGAGGTTCTCCCCTAATTTATTCCAAACCAGGACACTTCTTGGTGTGTTGGCTGGGAAATGACCAGAGAAAGTGGAAAAAACCTTAATAATAATATTGGTGGTTCTAATTGTTTTGTGGGTGTATTGGAATGGGTTTTTCTGGACTCATAATGTTATTCGGGGTGAAAGCCTGCCAATATTTCTGGTCCCCAGGGTTTTTTGAGGTCTTAATACCTTTGTGGTACCTAGGGTTATTTCCTTACCCAGAAATAGCTCTGTTATTGTTTCTAATACGTAGTTCTTGTAGCCGTGGGGCACTAACCAGAATATTCATTGGGCTGGGCTTGTTGGTGATGTTTTATAGGAGGATCGTTAAGATGCTTAAATCTATTCCAGGAGTATATGATTTGTTCTTGTGGTTGTGCACTCATTTTGTTAGGGGAGAAGCAGGGGAGGAGTTTTTTCAGCCTCTGTTTTTTCTCTTTTCCTTTGAATTGTTTACATCTCTATTAGAAAACGTTCAGTTTCCCCTGAGTGTTAAAGAGACCATCTTTCTGGCATTTAATTTAGTAAGTTTCATCTATACTGTCTGCAGTTTATATGAAATGAAAGCTGAGATTTCCAAAGGGGCTAATGAGATTTCTGATTTAGGGGCAAAGCCAAGTAAGAGAAATCTTGAGTGGAGTGGGAAGATATGGGCCAAATTTTAAAAGAATTCTCTGATCCTATAGTCTGGGACTTCCCATCTGAACAAATTCAGAACCCAGCCAAGGTGGCAAAGTACTTAAAGGAGACTTGCCAGGGTGATACTAAGGAGAGAAGGATTATTGCAGTGAACTGGGCCCTGGCATATGTTTATCATACTCTGCTAGATACTGAAGGGCAGCAGATAGAGGAAAGAGAACAGGGAGATAAACTAGTTACCATCCCAAGCTCCAGGCCAACAGCTGAACCAGACAGGGAGTCTAAGACACTGGCAGTTGCCGGGGCAAAGAGAACACACAAAACTGATCGGCCAGTGGAGGATGATGCAGGTGAAGGACCCTCGGGGCCTCCCGACGACACCCAATCAGAAGCCAGACAAACTGACATAAAATCAGAAGTGGAACCAACTGACACCCAATCAGAAGCTGGACCAACTGGCCCAAGATCAAATACCCAACCAGCAGGCAGAAGGAAAGCAGCCGCCAGACACCGCAATGGAGTCCACGATATGGGATAGAAGTCACTGTCAACCCAGAACACACTGACACTGGGTGTTTGAAGGAGTCGGATCTGAGATGGCAGAAGGACATCCCAGGATTTTGCCTGTGTGATCCTAAGGTGGGGCATAGCATTTTTGAGTTGTTCCATGACCTGCATCCAAATACTAGGAAAATGCCACAGGGAATGGAGGTCACCACTATTATAAACAAGTGAAATCATCAGAGGAAACCTTCTTTGTCTGAAAGCACCTGAACTCACTGTGAAGTGAAAGCTGTTGGAGTGCTGCCACTGTGTGCCTGCTCAGATGGTATGCTTACCATGAAGTACATCATCCTGACTTAACTCAAAGAAAGCAGAGACTTTTCAGTGTTCAGTTGGCTTGTGTTGGTGTCACTGAAATAAATGGAGTTGCACAAGTGAGATGTACATATTCATTGCAACTGCTCTAGACTACTTTTTAGAGAATTTGTTTTCTTATTTGATATGATCCCCAAACTAGAATAATTCTGACCATGACACTAGAATTTAGCTGCTCTTTAGAAAATAATTTTATATAGGTATTCAGCAGTCTGGGCATAGTCCTTTGGTGCCTTTTTGCACCAAAACTGGAAGTCTTTATAAGCTGGAAGTCTTTAACATTACAAAAATATCTCAGAAAAAAAATTAGTTACCAATCCTGGACTAATTATAAGTTGTGTTGGTTTCCCAATTCTGTTCCAAGTTACAGCCTTGGAAGAGTTACAAGGTTTGTATATTGTCATAAAATGCCACAGACCAGAGTTAGAGCCATGTCAGGGTACGGAGGCTGAGCTGCCAGGCTGGCTGAACACCACTGCTGTACTCAGAGATGCTGCTAGGTCAGCAGACTGCCAGTCTCCTGAACACTAATTCAGAAAGTCTGTAAGCAATTGGTTGGAAAATGCAGGATATTTATCTCACAGTTTCATTATTGCTTCAGAAGTATCACAATTCTTTTTCTTCATCAGTGGTGGTGGGCTGACCTTGGCTGGATGCCAGGCACCGACCAAAGCAGCTCTCTCACTCCACTCTGCAGGTGGACAGGGGAGAGATAATATAACAAAGAATTCATGAGTTGAGATAAGAACTGGGACAGATCAATCACCAAATACCATCATAGACAAAACAGGCTAGATTTAGAGATATTAACTGAATTTATTACTAACAAAATCAGAGCAGGATAATGAGAAGTAAAACAGACCTTAAAAACACCTTCCCCCCACTCCCTCTTCTTCCCAGCTCTACTGGCTACCCCAGCAGCACAGGGAAACAAAGAATGGGCGTTATGGTTAGTTCATCATGTGTTGTTTCTTTCGCTGCTCAGGGCAAGGAGCCCTTCCTATGCTCACCATGGCATCCCTCTCACAGGAGACAGCTCTCCACGAACTTCTCAGATATCAGTCTGTCCAACAAGCAACAGTCCTCTCAAACTGCTGCAGTGTGGGTCACTCTTCCATGGGGTGCAGTCCTTCGAGGCTGCTCCAGTGAGGGCTCCTCTCTCCACAGGTCTCCTCTCAGGCATCTCTCTGCTCTGGTGTGGGGATCCTCTGGTGCCTCAAGCATCTCTTCCCCCTCCTTCCCCACTGTCCTTGGTGTCTGCAGGGCTGTTCCCATCACATGTTCTCACCCCACTCTACTCTGGCTGCAATTACAACTATGCAATGACTTCTTTTGTAATTTGTAATTTCTAACTGGCCCAGCCTTGGCCAGCAGCATGTTGGCCTTTGGAGCTGCTTGGCATTGGCTCTGCTGGACATGGAGGAAGCTTCTGGAAGCTTCTCACAGAAGCCACCTCGGAAGCCCCCTGCTACAAAAGCTTGGCCATGGAAACCCAATACAATTAGTTAAGTGAAGGAAATATTAATTTAAGGGCATGAGAATAAAACCAGACTGCCATTCTGGGCACTGACAATGTTGAGATTATAGTGACAATGGGGAGCAAATTCCTTTCTTCTCTTCACAATTTTCTCATCTTCATTTCATTGTCCAACTTTCTTTGTAATGAAACCCAAAATTTAATAAAGAGCAGCTATATTTACTCAGTTGGACATGTGAGATCAGATTACTTTTTATCTTACAGTTAGCTGCTGCTTATTTATTTGCTCTACAAAGGCCACAGTTTCAATACTCTCCCTAAGTGCATGAAAGAAGACTGTGTGTGTCCATGTGTGTGTTCAAACTGTCTTTCCTCTATGTGTGGTGAGTGGATGCCAAGTACATTGTCCTCATTACCAAAATAAGATGAATAAAAATAATGCAATACGTGATAATCTGTTTATCATGTGCATGAGGGGTGGAGGCAGACCTGTTTGGTGCAGCTTAGCAGCCCAAGCTTTAAAGATTTATTCTACAGTGTCTTGACACAAAGCTTTCTGTAAACTAGATTGGAGGCTGATGCTTTGTTATTTATTAGTGCAAAACATAAAGACACCATGTATCTTTGTTGTGTAACTCCCTGGGTAAGAGGAAGCAGGTGTAACAGCTATGATCTTGCAGTAATGAATATCTCCATCAAAGGAATGGAGAGAAATACAACTATTAGAAACTTGCAGTATCTGGTTAATAATCAACCTTAGGCTGGTGTCTGAAAATGGCTGTTCATTTTTAAAAATCTGAACACATTTTCAAAGTTCAGGGCTCTTACTGTCCTTGCTTGAACTGTCAACATGAGAAAATAAAACCCTGGACAATTTTTGTCCCCAAGGCTACTCTCTCTGTTTCCTCAGGAACATACAAAAAATGTCATAAATATAAACAATTAAAGGGGAAGCCTAACCTACCATATCAGCATTATTTAACTCATGCTAATGGCTGAACAAATTTTGCAGCTGTCAGTGCAGTTCCTCTGGGACCCTTACCAGTACTCACAGTCCCTTAGGGAACTTTATTTTAAAACAGAAGAAGTACTTAACACTTAGAAATATGAGAAGTCTCTGTAGAACCATAAAATTACTGGCAGTTTTGCACAACTGTCTATTGAAAGGCAGCAGACCATCCCTCCTGCTTCCATGCAAAATTGATTTAAAAATTCCTACCCATACCTCTTCCTGGCTCTTAAACTAGAACACAATGTGGTTTTCTCTCTTTTGAGTAAAATTTATGTTAGGAAGGTGTGCACATCAAGTTTGTGTGTCTGATGACTTGGAAAATATTTATACTTATATTCAGAACAAGTTAGAGTCAACTGAGGGGCATATATTGTGCAT
Source organism: Acrocephalus scirpaceus scirpaceus (assembly GCA_910950805.1). Taxonomy (NCBI): domain Eukaryota; kingdom Metazoa; phylum Chordata; class Aves; order Passeriformes; family Sylviidae; genus Acrocephalus; species Acrocephalus scirpaceus. The sequence goes on from OU383776.1 coordinate 55,622,067, forward strand.
ACTTTAGTATATATAAAAGGAACAAAACAGGAATGTATTTGGCATCTGTCTAGATGTCATTTACTGTGGTTGAGTAAAGTAAACATAAAAGGTGCTAGCTTACTTTTCTGACAAGCATTTTATTAGAAAATATGAAGCCATAGTGTGTTAATATCAAAGCTCAGAAGAAATCAAGCCTATTTTGCAGGCTGGCATTCCTCTTAAACGAAGTGAACAGGAAAATGTTTGAATCTCATGAAGATTTTCCTATCAATATTTAAGTGGAACAGTTACAGTGTGTAGTAAATACCTTTCTTGCTCTGAAGTATGTGTACAATATATTTTATATTATCTATAATTCAACTTAGCAGTTGAAAAATTTACGGTAATACAGTAATATTTCAATATTTTGAGCATTTCAACACTTTCTCCCCAGATCCTTGAGTTTCTTTTTTGAAGAATTTTGAAATTTTGGGTTGTTGGCCATTCAAAAGAATAAAAAAAGTGAAAATTTTTCCTAAAACTACCACTGCTCAGTTCTAGTGATGACTGTTTTATTTACAGAGCTCTGGTGGCAAAAGCAGACCAGCTATAACACTTCAGAGAAAGTGGAAGGAACTGATTTGAGACAGCTACAAACTAGAAAATACAGCTCAGTTGGTCAGAGCATGGTGCTAGTAATGCCAGGGTTGTGTGTTTGATCCTTATACAGGCCATTCACTGAAGAGTTGGACATGATGATCCTTGTGGATCCCTTCCAACTCAGAATATTCTGAGATTCTGTAATACAGTGTTCATGAGATTCACAATAAAAATTCTGTCTTGCTTTCATATATACAGCGAATTTGTTGATAGAGGACAGTTAAGACTAGACAAACAAAACTGGCTTTCCTATCTTTTATTTTTCTGATTCTGTAAAACCATACCATGTGCTGTTAAGCTATTGAAATAAGCTTTGTGTGCTCACCTTCAATTTCCAGCTCTACACTCACTAATAGAAAAATGTGGGTCATTACTCAGGCTCAGACTGCTGCCTGGCACTAGTGGGTGTACTCTGACCTGACACAGTCAGAAAATTATCAGTCCTGATTATGAGCCTCCCTCCAAGGCCACCATGTAATTTAGACGGTAACTGCATGAACAAAAGTTTTACTTATGTGTAAAACAAGACCCCTGGAGTACACTTCTACGTGATTTAGGAATGCAGAATAGAATTGTAGTTTTGAACATGGACCATTTCAGTCCATATTATTTTAATCTGTGCTGATGGCAAGGAAAAGAATGATTCTGAATCCCCAGAACCCACCAGGGGATTGGGAAGAGAGAATTAATTCACAGGATGGAATGAGGGTCTGCAGGAGTGTGTGGAGTTAGTTGGCACTTGTACATCTGCACCTTTGCTTCAGAACAGAGAAGCCATTGTCACCCCACACTAATCTGCATCATATCTCATGGGATCAGGAGTCTAATCACAGCTGCCTAATGACTGAAATACTTGTGAGGGTCAGCTGGGCATGCAGTCCCATTGGAAGGGAGACTGTGTGACATGGCTTGGGTCCTGTCTGCCTGGGTGGCTAAGGTGCAGGTCAGCCCACTATCAACAGCTTTCTTGTTGGCCTACTGCCACAAGATGCTACCAGAGAGGTGGTGTTGTACCTTTTGAGGCAAAAGACAGGAGAAATAAATTTGCCATAATAGTTTGTTTTCTCCTGTGCAATGTCATTCACACACGTCCAGAAATTCTGATCTGTTAATACTCAGAAAATGTGCGTGTTTGAGCAGTGTTTTCTTTTTCAGCAAATCCAAGGCTCCTCTGTTGCAAAATAACCTGGCAATGACAGGGTGTTCAAATTGAGAAATAGCAGGCAAGAAAGTAAGCAAAGCAATCAGTGTCATTAAGAAGATGATGATTCATATTCCACCCTTCAGTCCAGCCGCCACCTTTTCAGATTTTGATATAAACTTTAGTCTTCTGTAGGCCCCAATGTTCCTATGTTATCTCTTCAGTTAATCTTGAAGCAAATATGTGTGCCAAAATATACCAGCTGTCCAGGCTGAATTGATCTGGATGTTAGGAATTTAAAATTATGATGTTGTCATTAAATTGACCTGGATAAAGGTGAAAATAATTAAATGAGGGAACTTTACTGCAAAAAGGACAAAACTTCTCATTAAATTACTAGTTAAGATCTGTGTTATTTCCTTTTCTACAAGAATTAGAATACTACAGGCTGTCCTCTATGGCCCAGGTTTTGCAGCTGTGCAGTCTGAAGTTCTGCTCTGAATAGGTAATGTTTATGAAGAAAAAGACAGTAACTCCCTATACTGCTACAGCTCTATCTCTATCTATTTTTTGGTTTGGAAACTGAACATAAGGTTTTTGGATTTTTTTTAAATTTTGTTTTTACTGACTGTGACTGGGCCTTATGCTTCTGAAAAAGCAGAACATTAGGCCAGAAAGAATTTTTTCAGAATTTTTTCTACAGTGAAAATAATTATAAGATTTGAAACAACCTATTCAGTAATTTCTTTCAATTTTTAAATTTGGAGTACTTCTTCTGGAATACATGCACAACAAAAATTTGGGTTTTCAGAGGTCATTTTCCAGCAGTATAAGTAGTTTATGAGGTTCTAAATATTTTGGAAGCCTGTTCAAACCCTTCAGAAGCTTTTCTATTGAAAGTCAGAGCAAAGTTCTTCTGCTTTAAAAGAAACTTATTTACAGTTGACAGAGTTCACTGCTTGGTGACTATTTGCCAAAGAACTATTTGCCATCTTCTTCTAGTTGTTAGACTAAAAATTTTTCTATATAAATAGGTGCAGTAAAGTGTTTGAACAAGACTATAGACTGATCATGTGTGCAGTGAGAGCTGGGTACCTGAAGGCACTGGTGGCCTGTTTCCTGGGATGCATCTTTGGAGCCAGAACACCTCTGCTTCTCACCATGACTTACCTCAGCCAAGTGCAAGTTATCAGCAGAAGGAAGGAAAATTCTTGCTGAAATCTGATTCTGGCAGTTCAGAATTCAGGAACTCTCTGCCCTGGGTGTGGTATCTTTGATTCCTCAGCGTCTTGCTTTGCGGGTATAAAGTTGAGGGTCTCAACTGCTAATTCATCAGTAGATGCCAACTTTTAAAGAATCTGATTCTTTTTCACATCTATGATGCTGTCAGGAAAAGGAATGCCAGCTGATGCTGGCACCCTGTGAAGATCCTTGGGGCTGCTGCCTTCATTCAGTGCAGAATTCCTCTAAACAGAATGTTCTAGTTATTTTGAAACAATATTGTAAAGTGTGGATATTTTCCCTGCAACAGATAATATAAAACCATCATATTAACCAGTTTCTGTGGTTCCACAAACTGTTAGTAGAAGTTAAGTGGAAAGCATTTTTAAAATCATGAGTGCAACGATCTGTATCCAGTTGTAGTTCCTGATTAATAATGGTGCCAGGAAAGGAATTGTGTCTGGCCTATCACCAGGGTATGGCCGGGGGGACCAGGGGCATGCTGCATGTAGGGCTCAGGTTTAACTTAGTAACTGCAGAAGAGGATGACACAGGATTTTCACTGCTATACAGTGAACAAGTGTGAATGCAGATGTGTGACATCCTTTGATCTTTATGGGATAAACACCACCAAATACAACTGGAGGAGCAATTGTGGGCTCAGAGAGCTGTCAAAGCCATTTATTCTGCAAACCTTGCACAGAAAGCACTGAGGAGAAACTCAGAACTCTTCTGATGTAATGCTGGGCTAAAAATAGCTAAATTGTAGACATGCTTTTTTGGTTTATGCTCTAGTTTCTCAGGATGATGAAGCTACTGTAACACAAGGGAACAGAGTTATTTAAAAAAATCTACAAAATTCATTCACCAAGCAGCAATATTTGAATCACCATTACTCTGAATGACAATATTCTCTACTTTATCCGTAAGGCTACTGTATCAGGGGAGGTTTAGGTTGAATATTAGGAACAGGATTTTCATCCAGAGGGTGACTGGGCACTGGAAGAAGCTCCTAGGGAAGTGGTGACAGCACCAAGCCTGTCTGGGTGCCAGAAGTGTTTGAACAATACTCTCAGGCACATGGTGTGGCTCTTGGGATGTCCTGTGCTGGACAAGGAACTGGACTTTGATGATCCTGATGGGTGTCTTCCAGCACAGGATATTCTATGATTCTATGACTTAATTGGCACACACACTTGACAGCAAGTGCTTTCAGTCTGTCTGCAAGCAAAGATGAGTAATTAGTATTGCAGATCTGACATATTCTTAACAGTGTAAGTTTCATCCAATGCACACAACGCACATGTACACAATGTTATGTTAACCTAGCTGATGATTAGTCAAGACTTGTTTATGCTTTATCATATTCATCCTGAAGCAGCTCATTGAATTATCCTACACTATAAATATTAACCTATTATTTCTCTAATATAATCCCTTGAAATAACAATAACTAAATTGCAGTCTTATCATGAATGTTAATTTGCAATTGATGTTGTTGAAAAGAACCAGTTTACTGTCTGAAGCATCATTTTTTTATATAGTTCGCTTTATTGAATTTACTGAATTTACTGAATTACTGAACTTAGTGAATTGTTGCTTTTTCTGTACTGAAACTCCTACAAGTTGGTATTTGGATATATTCAAATGAGATTACATGTGAACAGCAGTTCAAACAGAACAATGTCAGTTTAACATTTTTTCTAGGAAAATTAGGTATTTTTGTTGGAGATAATGACAATTAAACTTACACACTTAATATGTGATGGCTACAGCAAGAAATTTGGATCAGCTGTAAGAACGGCAAAATTATTATTTTTCTCCTCCCCTTCCAGAGAGTAATGGGCATCAGGTAGGATTTCTTTCCTTCCAATAATGTACCTAACTATGATAGTAATAGAAAGGAGGCACTACCATAGTGATAGGTGTGTTTTTATGGTTTTGCTGTGACCTTGCTGTGAACTTCACTCACTAACTATTGTCACTTCAGCTGGCAATTATGTACAGCCTTCTTCCTCCTCCTGTTAAATTTTTTGTCATGATTTTGACTCTATGAATAATCTTTTCACTCTAACAGTGAAACCAGGGTGTTTTGACATATTCTGATCTCAGCAAGAAAAGATCTGCTGCAGGTTGCTGGAAACACATTCATTCAGCTTTTAATTTTAGGTAGCTTCTGAGCTCAGTTGTGAAATGGGGCAGACATCACCAAACTGATTTTAAGTGACTTGAGATGCACCAGGAGTGGGCCATGAAGTGGGCTTAGAGTACTACAGGAATTTTAATTTGACGTGTTCATTATAGCTTGGCTTTAGTACTGGGATTTGAGAAGTTTATTAATGCAGTGAAATAATTTTCTCTTTGTTTTCACTTCTAGTATTTCCCTCCTTCAAATTTATAATGAAAACATGTTAGAATATAGATAATAACTGCAGACAAGTAAATCTCATTGATTTTCCTGGAAGGAAAGCTTTAAACAATCTCTAAAACAGTAGCCTCTTAATATTTTACGGTTCTTTTTCCAGTCAGCTTCTGGATAGTGGATATTCACACATTTCATCGATGAGATTTACTTGTCTGCAGTTATTATCTATATTTTGCTTGGGGTTCTTTTCCATATTTAATCAGGGTGGTTTCACTGGTGCTCAGTGCTATTTTTTCTGCAGTTTTTGCCAAAATATTTATTTTCAGAAAAAAGTGTAACAGTCATTGAATGACACGGGCAGAGAAGGAAAACAAGATGGAAAAGAGAAGCTGAGAAAAATAAATGAGAAATTCCAAAGCAACATGTCCCACCTTCTTATCCTTTATCAGTCCTGGGCTGTACCAAACATGTGGTGTGTCAAAAAGGTGGATGTGCATACTGTTTTTCAGGACCATTCCCGCTTGTCAGAGGGGAATGTATTTATCAGGGGTTAAGGGTTTTTTTGTTTGATCATCCCCATTCCAGCCCTTGGTGGAGAGGTGTAGGAGAGCAGGTCTCTGTGTTAGTAACTAGGGAGTAGTTACTAGACTGCTCATGCAGTCTTCACCTCTTGTATCTGCCTTGAGCTCCAAGATATTTAACCAACAGAAATGTGTCCTGGGCTCACAGGGTTCAAATACAAGTTTCAGCTCATGCACATTGTGTTAGTCAGCTATCTTGAGGGAAGTTATTTACAGCTTGTTCTGCCTACCTTTTGACCTCACGAGCTTTCTGCCCCCCTTCCCCAAATTCTTGATTAATTTCCAAGGTATGACTAATGCATTTCTCTAAATGCTTTGAGCTTCACACCCCAGCTCTTTTACACCAATGATTTGTTTCATCACAATCCTGTTTACTAATATTTCAGTCAACAAGACTTGCTTGCTCCCTGAGGGAAACACAGGAGTAAAAACGCCTAAAATTATTCCTAATCAAGTTCCAACTACTACATGATGAGAAAGATGAGAGATTTATTATTGTTAATATAATCTTGTGGGACATCAAATGTGTTTTGGTAATGGGCATCAAGATAAGCACTCAGGTACTTAACAGAGAAGGAGATTAAAGAATGGTGATATTCAGGTTTAAAATGGAAGACTGTACTCTTCTGCCAATGAATGTAAATCAGTTGAGAGAACAGTTGCAAACATTTTCTGTTGTTTCATTTAAACTTGTCTAGGCTAGAATTTATCCAGATATTTACCAGTGTTACACCTTCGTTAAAGGTTTTATAGTGTAGGAAAAATAAATTTAGTTAATCAGTTCTAGCACAGGTTTAAATACCGTTGGTTTCTATTTGGTCAAATGGTGGCAGGCAGTGCAGGAAAGGAGACACAGTAGAGAAGCTGCAACCTGAGAAACTGCAAACACTGGAAAATTACCATCTGTGTGTCTCCCATCTGTGTCCAACAGAAAGGGGAGGTTTGGGTCTGGTAGGGATTAATAGCTGGCAGGAGGTCTTTGGGGAAGTGCAAAAGAGCCCTGAAATTCCCTTTAACCCTTGGAGAGGTTCGTGTGGGTAAGGGGTGATGGGTATGGCTGTGAATGTGATCTAAGCAGGAATTCAAGATCAGGGACTGGAGAAGTCACTGGGACTTTTTGTTCTTCTGCATCTACTCTCTTGTACTTGGCTGAAGTGAGAATCTTTCTCCATCCAGCATGTGCATGACTATTTATGTTCTTTCTGCCCTGCGTCACCACAAAAGACGTTGAGATCCTGCTGAGTTGTTCCCAGAGGCATGATCATTAGCAGGATTATGTGGAGGCCCACAATGTTATGATCACGATATTGTAATATTATGATCATAATATGTGGAAAACTTAATTAATTTCAACACAAAGAATAATGTGTTGAAGTCACTTACTCATCTGAAAATACAGGTGGGCACAGTGGACAAAGAGGACTTCTGTGTAGTTTCTTTTTAATATCTTAATATAAGGAGATGTAATATTCCATGGAGGATCCTACAGACACAGGAGAGCAAGTGACTTAGTCTGGACTTCTTATTCCTCCCTCAGCAGGAGGGTGGAATAAGGCTCATGCAGTCTTGTGTAACCAGGCTGATGATAACAATATGGGCAGTTATCTGGGAAGGGTCCTAAGCCTTTGCTGGAATTCCAGGCACATAAGTTGGTTTTATATAAGAGCTGTTCTCACAATTTTCTAAATCCTAACCTATTATAAAGACTATGGTAATCCAGGTAATTAAAAAAGGCACACTTTTTCTCTTGTTTTCTTTTGTTGACATCTGAAAATCAAAAAGCGATTATACTGAGAGTGTTTACTACTCCACTTACTGCAGCTGCTGCTTTATCATTTCTTGCTCCAAAATATGAGCAGGTGAATTCCTTTCCATTTTTACATTGCAGTTGACAAGAACTAATCAGCCAAATTTTCAGTTCTTGCTTTGCAGATATCGTAGAGCTGATAAGTAAACACTGATAAAATCAAGTGAAGTTTCAGCTGCTTTTTCCAAAACATACTGAAAGCCAAGGTTCACAAAACAGAAACTCTAATGAAGTTTCAGCCACATCTAACCTAGTTTGAATCTTAGATGCTGATAGCAGTGTTATGTCACCTTTTGGAAAAAAGGTATCTTGCTTGATATTAATTAGGTGGCATTCTATATTTGAAAGTTATGCCCCAGATATTTTAAAGTCTGTCTGGTACTTTTGATCTTCCTCTGATTTAGACTGATATGAAAGTAGTTGTTTTTGTAGCATTTTCCTTGTCAGGGAAAGAATATTGATGCATCATCATGTGTTTCAATTGGCATTTAAAATATCATCTTTTAAAAATACTTATTTCATTAAATTGTATGTTTGACAGCAAAGGAAGTACATATTCTGTGACGTAACATGCTAAAATAACACTAGCACATACTGCTTCAGGCCTGTATGGTACTTGATAAAGAAGAAATTTTTCAGGGAGTTCTTTCTCTTCTATTCCCAAGCATTTATTTAAAACAAACAAAAACCAAAAAAACCCTCAAAAAACCAAACTCAAAATAGAACCCCACCCCCAAACTCACTGTCCCCACCCCCCACCCCCGCCCCACTTTCTCCCCCCAAACAAACCTCCCTTCCCAAACCAAAACTCAAACAAAAGAAAAGTTGATCAGTCACAGTGACAAGGATAAGATGCATCCAGCCTGGACTCAATGTGTTCATCATTTAGGGTCCTTATCCAGCACATTCTTCTTCCAATTATCACATATTTGTGCATAGAAATATGAAGTTTGCCTCATGCAAACAGTTCCCAAATTCCATCAAATTTGAGTACAGATAAGTTAGAGTCAAAAACTGAGTTATCTTTTGCTGAAAAGTTGAGACAAAATTCACCACTAAGTGTGTGAGGACTGAATCCAAGTAGGCAGGGACTTTCTTACTGGATTTCCACTCTATCTCTTCTGTATATTCCAATTATAGTTAAACTGTGTGAGCAGCTCAGAAAAAAACCCAAAAAGGGTTATAAATGACATGATAAGAGGCACTGGGGGAGCACTGTAGTCTTCTCCAGAGCTACTGGCTGCTAGGAGTCCAGCTTGACCTGCTGAGCATGTAAGACCGTTTCAGCCCAGCAGACACGAGCTGCTGAGCTGGCAGGAGCAGGGCACACAAGCAGGAAAAGGTCCATGTTTTTGTTAGAAGCAGATTTCTAGGAAGTAGCTCAGCCAGTGAGGAGCACTTGCTGGATTTCTTATGAAGGCTGACAAGGTTTCAGAGGGGTGGTAGGGTGCTGCAGTACCTAAAGGGGCCCTGCTGAGAGAAAGCTGGAGAGGGACTTTTTACAAGGGCGTAGTGATAGATCAAGGATAACAGTCTTAAACTGAAAGAGAGCAGGTTTAGACTAGATAATAGGAAGAAATTCTTTATGGTGAGGGTGATGAGACACTGGCACAGGTTACCCAGAGAAGATGTATGTTCCCCATCCCTACAAGTGTTCATGGCCAGGCTGGATCAGGCTTTGAGAAACCTGGACAAGTGGGTGTCCCTGACCATGACAGGAGAGTGGGAATTTAGATGATCTTTAATGTTCCTTCCAATTAAAGCCATTCTATGATTCTATTGACTCTGATTTACTCAGACACATGAAAAGGTTGCTCTTCAATAAGTTTTTTTAAAAGAGAATCCCTGTAGAAGAATAACACCAAGTGAGGGAAGGAAGACTTAGGATGTTACTGAGTGTTATTAGCCTGGGCTGTTCATAGCAAGGATGATCCAAGTCATTGAATACAACAAAGCTTTTCTGTTCAAAGTAAATTGAGGGCTTTCAACACCTCCTAACCCAAAGCTAAATTTCTTCAGTTAATTTACCTCTGACAGGATATTTCAACTAAGGAAGTACAGTTAGTAGCTGTTTCTTGGATCTTATTTGTAAATAAATCTGTATAAAATTAAAAAGGAAATGAAAGGGTATGTCTCTAAAGAGCTATTGCTATTTCTTAGAAATCTTTCTGTTTGGATAGCCTACACTTAAACAGTGAAATATTAAAGGGTGGAGTCTGGATACCAAGTCAGATGGTTACGTGCAGATGGTTATAATACTAAGATATTTACTTGACTGACTGAACTTGCTATAAATGTAATTTTCCTTTTTGTATTTCCTCTGAATTTTGGTGGGTTGACTGGTTAAGACTCTGGTGACCATATGATTGTAGAAATTTCAGGAAATAACATGGCATGATATTTCCTAAGGAATAAATTAAGACCTTTTTCTTTCAGCGCTGACAACGATGTGCAGTGACAATGATGGGCCAAGTACTCTCCAAACCCACAGCAGAAGAGTTTGTAGTACAATGGAACAACGTCTAGGAGGAAGACCAAGTGAAAGAGAAGAGAGAAGTAAAACACTAAAAGCTAAATGCTACTGAAACTAGCAAGATTCTTCAAAAGAAAAAAACAAGATTAACAAAAATCCCTAAAGACCTTGGTAGTTTGTTTTGTGTTGGGGATTAAAAACAAAGTTAAAAGTGGAAATAATAATGGCCTGTAGAAAAATTAATGTGCTCTGGCTGGAGAAGAGCTATTAACAAAGGTATATAGATGTCTTTGTGAGAAACTGTCAGCCACACAGAAATGAATGATTGTTTAGCAGAGTGTCATCAGAGACAATGAATGTAGAGAGACACACTTACAAAACTGTGAAAATAGGAAAAAAATGAAAACCCAAACAATCCTTTAATTTCAAGAAGAAATTGGACAGGGAACAGCAAGACACATTGCAAAGGTAAATAGCACATAAATCTAGCATGTATAGCCTACATGGTCATTTCTTCTGTGCCATGACACATTTACATTTTGCAGTCCTCTGCCACTAGCACAAGTATCCAAATATATATACATACTATGCAAGTAATGCACCACTAAAATTGCTGCCAAATTCCTCCCTGTTTTCAGAGGCAAATCACCTTCAGATATGGTACACAGACATGAGAAGGGGTGGGTGGTAGCCTGGGAGGACCGGGTGAGGCTTTGCAATTAAAAAAGACAGGAAGCTGTGAAGCCAAATAAACAACTCACTGACCACATCACTGTTTCTATTTTAGATGAGTCATCTGTATCTTCCTCACCTTTACAAATGCTTCTGTGCAGATCTTGTCTATAGAGGAAACATCTATATAAGCATATAGTTGTTCATATCAAACAACAAGAGACAAGGATCTTAGCTTGTTCCAAACGCTATTAAAAATACTTTCTCGATGTCTTCAGCCTGTTTTTTCCTCCTTCTATTTTGCATCATTTCCTATCACTTTTTGGAAAAAGTCTTGGTTATTTAGAATGAATTGGAGTCTGGTTTGAGTAGGAGCCACTTCAATGTTTGGTTGCTTTGATCCTATTCCTTGTGGCCTATATAGCTGCAGCAGCAAAGTTTATTTCTGTCCCTTGGTCCTGGCGCTTCATTCTGTGCCTCTCATTGTCATGACTTCCATGGTAAGTGGGTACTGCTCAGTGTATGCAGCAGCAACAACAACAGCACCATTTGGAGCAGTCTGATCTATGTGAAAAAGTGTTTCGTGCAGCTTGAAGGCGCCATCATAGAAGAGCTGTCAGAGTTGTAATCCCCTTCTACATGAAAGGAAATGAAAAAATGTCACAAAAGCAAATTGGAAAGAGAACAGAAAGTGAGGGCTGAGCGTACTTGAACATCACTCAGCAAAGCTCAAAGTTTCAAACAAGTATAACAGCAAGGTTACATTTGTAACCAGGGAACCAATTTTTTGGTGGTGAAGGACAGTGTGGGTGTGGGAGAGGCTTTTGTTTTTCAGACATAACCAGAGTAAAAGCAACAATATAGTTGTCTGCCTTCCTCCTATAGCTCAAGACAGTAGCTCAAGATACAGAAAAGGGTGTCTGAGTAAGACTAACATGCATGGGAGAGCAGCAGAGGTGTGTTAGCGGAGATGATGTCAGTGGGTGAGAAGTGTTTACTGAAAAATAATGCACTGGAAACCCTTTGGTGCCTCAGTGAGAGTGGGAGAGGAAGGGGGAGTAGGGCCCACTGAAGAATTATTGCAGGGACTTCACTGCACCTTGCCATGGTGGGCTTAATTCTACTTATTTCAAAAGTGCTGCAGAAAGAGATTCCTGGGTTAACTGACTACATCTAAAACTAGCCTCATGTTTATATTTTTTTAAAAATCATAGATTCTGATAGAAGTATTTAGATATTACAAATATCTGCTGAAAGGAATGATTTTTTGAAAAATAAAACCAATAAAGTTGTTGGGAGGAGAAGAGAAAATTAGGCGAGGGAAAAAGCTAGTTCTAACTAATTGAATGCTATTAAGATTCCTAAACTTATGTGAAAATATTATGGTTTTGTGCACCCCATCGTATTTCTAAGCTTTACATCCTGATGGCTAACTCTATTGCTTTCTGGACAAGAAAAGACTGCCAAATCAGCTATTTATTTACTCTGGTTACTAGGGTACACATCTTTTAAGCTGTGTAGAGAAGAAGAGTGTATCACAACTGCTTTCAGGAGTAAATGAAGTTCATCTACAGTCTCCTCAAGGCAGGAATTTTATGGCCTGTGCAGTGCTTGGTAGAGCAGCATTTACTTGTGATGCTATCAAAATGCCTGTAAATAATAATTTCTTTTCAGTTTACTGAACCTTTTTTTCTCTAAAGAATTAAATGTCTGAGGTACTTTAAAAATATATCCTGCCCTGGGAATGACTTTTGCTTTTCTGTAGTGAATTTGTGTTCAGGGTTCACAGATTTAAGGACTACAAATATTTTTTCTCCCACAAAATAATGAAAAACAATAATGGATAATGTTTTCTGGGTAATGAAAAACAATTCTGCTAACCCTACCATCTTGTATTTTTGTATTGTTGAATTCTATTGTAATGGTCTAGCCAAATTTGCTTGACAAATTTGTGACTCCCTGGACCAGCCTGTTGTATAATGTCCTCTTAATTTCAAGATGCTCATTTAAGGACTTGCTTAGTCTGTTAAGATTGGAAAGAATGTGGGTTTATATTATTGGGGAGGATCTCTCTTTCTACCAATGCTTTCTCCTGGCATTTGTGGTAGGTAGTGTATTTTGGTCAGCAACTGCTGGGGTCTATCAGCCCTAAAAACTCTGGATCATCTAGAAAGGGGTCTATCCACTTCTGGACATTCCTCTCTTAGCTGAAGAGCCAGCTTTGCTGCCATCAGACAAGAAAAGGTTGTTCTAGTTGAAGGAATCTCATGAGCTGTGAGTCATCCACATAAGGAAAAACCAGGTAGATCTACTTTCTGGCTGGATAAACCAATTTTGAATGGACAGGAGAGTGCTCCTGTAATCCATTTTCCAGTGTTGTTTACAGCTGGCAGAGAATGGTAACAACCAACCATCAATCAGAACACTCATTTGCCAGCTAAGCATTTCTCTAGTCCCCTGAATAACTAGCTTGGTTTTTTTGTTTTCCCTGGCAGCTCTGTGATTCAGGAATACCAAACAAAAGTCTTCCGCATATGAGCTATCCCCATATGATGTGAGTTTTCTGCTGTCTTCCTGACAGTTTTTTTCATATTTTCATATTTTTTTCATATTTTTTCATATGCATTTGCCATATACAGCCAATCTGAGAATGAAATCAAAGTTAAAATGCTCACGTAAGTTGCCATGAATTTGTTTGCCAAAACAATGCTTAGATAAATTAAATACAGGCTAATAATCTATTTCCTTGGAATCTTAGAAGGATGATGGAAAGAGAAATATAAGAGCTAAAGTCCACATGGAATCAAAGATATTAGTGAGTGGTTGTTTACTAATGACTATCACACTCAAGGCTGGATTTTGAGTGTCCAGACAGGTTAAAAAACAGTAGAAAAAATAGGTTCTGTTTGCACACAGCAAGGCCCTTTATATTACCATGGCTCTTCTTGTCAGTGCTAATAAGCAGATGCATTACCCACTAGTCCTGATAATTAGTCTACCATCAGACGGAGCTGATGTTCCAAGTATGAGTAAAGTTGAGGAAGATAATAATAGCTCATCTAGAACAGGAAGGGCAATGTGGTTGATGGCTATCATCACTGCACTTCCACTCTACAGAGAGAAAAATAGTTACAAAACACAAGGACATTTTTAATTGCTGCAGAAGATTTTCCTGGATGCCTAACAATAGAAAAACCAATTCATTTATGTTGTTACATTTTCTAGGTTACTAGCTATTAGAGGCACCCATTTTCTCTGCAATTGCACCTGTGGTGTTAGGTTTAATTTCTGATCAGTAGACAGAGACAGTAATTGAGGTCAAACCCTCAAATTGTAGTGCTAGTTTGTATAGCTATTTTCCTCTTTAAGAAGCTACTCATTGATTTATTTCTTTCCTACTGTGATTCTCACTGGTTTTTTATTTAGCAGTTCCCTTTCCTGCAGAGTAAATAAACAATTGATCACCTGGAGTTTATTTTTCCCTCCCTGTCCTGTGTGTGATATTTAGAAGAAGCTTAAATATCTCAACAACTTTACACTGTTTTTTCAACTTAAAAAACACGTCCAGTTGATTTTTTTTTTTCCAGAGAGTCATATTGTTGAAGTCCTTGAGGCTATTCAGTTTTGCCACCTGAGGAAACATGTGCCTATTTCCAGAAGATATGTAGAACATTTTTCGGGTTGTTGACTGGAACTGACTGTAACTGATGGGTTTTTTTTAAAGTATGTAATCACATTACATTTTAAGTTTCATTCTGCCTTTTTTTTTTTTTTTATGGCACCTGTTACAGACTCCCAGTAAACAATAGAAATATATTATGTAGTTCTTTAGCCACTTGATCATGGCTACATTTGCACAGCATGAACTTTTCATAACTAGTGTTTGGAAAAGAAGGAAAAAATAACATTTAATGAAAGGTACTTTTTGTAAAGAAACTTTAACTTAACAAGCATTTCATTTAGTAGTGGTGCTGTTGCTGAAGGCTGTCACTCCTTGCCTTTATTCTCAGCCTACACTTGAATACATTTAACTCCACCTTTCTTTGTCACAGGCGAAATGAGTTTCCAAGCCAAAAATGCCTTTATGAATGGGATTAGCTCCATTTAGTTACATACACTCTCAGTTATAAACATACAAACTGGTTTTGAGACAATGTGGCTTAGATTAGAGAGTTCATCTGGAAAAAGACAGGAAAAAAACATTTCTCTAGCAAATTACCTTCATGAGCTGTAACAGCTGAAGAGCTGAAACAAGGATGCTGTGGAGGCTGGGCTCAGGCTAGATATCATGTAGCATAGCTATTCTCATTATTTTAATGAAGGCTGTTAAAGGTAAACCTTAACAGTCTGTAAGTGAAGAGTAGAGTCATATTTCACCACTTTTCTGAGCAGCAGTAAGTGCTATCCATCCCTTCTTTTAGGTTGCAGATCAGAATGTGGAACTTCTGTTAGCTAAGAAAAAAGCATATGGTACAAAACAGTTGAAACTCAGTATGCAAAGTTATGAGATACATTTCAGCCTGGACTGAGGTGTTCTGTTCTGTCCCTAGCTTGACTACATTTTAGGAGGGATTCACAAAGTGGGGAAACTCATGAAGGAATGGTGGGAACCACCAGTGTTTTTATGGAGAAACATGAATGAACCTGCTTTGGAGAGGTTTTTGGTAGCTAATAGCCAACTGATATTTAATATCAGAAGGTGCAATTTTCACTTGCTCTTGTCATTTTTTTTTCTGTGATCTGTTTGGACAGTGTTTATCAAGTATTTCTGTTTATTCTTCAAATGAATTTGAATGGACTTGACCTTTCAGTAGATGAATGTGTTTGATGAAAAGAAGATCAACAAGAAATAGGAAGTCTGGTGTTTCCAAACACAGAAATGAAATAATCTTTTGTAAGAGGAAAACTTGTAAACATCCAAAAAGACAAGGGGTACTAGTAGTTTGAATAACAGTCTGTCTCCTCTTCAGAAAACCTGTGAAATGACTGCTACTCTCACAACAATGTAGCAACTCTAAAACCTATCTTGTAGTTGAAAACCAATTTGCCAAGTGAGGTAATCCTGTTCTTGAGAGAAAAACTTTCTAAAGGTACTCTTCTCTGAAGCCATATATACAGGAAGGCATTTCAGATGGCTCTTGAAAATAGAAGATAGGAAATGTGTTGTGCTTCATTATTCACAGGCATACCTTGTGGTTTTATTTGCTCTTCTCTGCTGACTTATAAGAACAGCTATGTGTTCCTGTATCCAGTATTGCCATTCTCTAAATAATGGTTATAGCATTTTCGTTTTTCATTCTGAGTAAGTTTCATTTTTTAAATGGAGGTAAGTTAAACGTATAGTTTTAGGTCCCATTTGATGTCACTGCTTTGTCAATAGTACTATGAAAGGGAAGAGATGAGCTGCTTTGATATTAAATGAACATATTGTGAAAGGCTTCCTCCCTTGTGATGTGCTTTTGTGAATTGGAATTATTATTGAGTATGGCTCAGTTGTGCTGTAGGGTCATCACTGAGCACCCTACTCTACTAGTGTCTTAGTGTGTGTGGCTTGTGTGGCTTTAAAAAATAGATAAAGCCTTAATGATTGCTGTGATTTCAGTGAAATCCAATCTGGAAAATTTGACACCCTGTTTTTATGAGCACTATGCACTGGAGGTTTCTTTGAGATGTAGCTATGTCCATTTTTAAAACAGACTTACAATTTGGGGATAATTTCTCCTACATTAACTCAGACTTGGTAAAAATAAGGAAACGAAGATACACTGGTTTGTGATATCTGAGTCAGTGCATGGAGCAATTTTGCATATTTTTCAACAATATGACACAAAAAAGGACAATTTTTAAAAAAATTACTAATAGAAGGAATAGTTTCCTTTAGGAGTCTGGGTGAATGAAAGGAGAGCAGAATTGTAACTCTATTTACCAGTGGAATTGTTTACTTATTTGAAGCTGCAAACAGATATGTCTTGATAATTTCTGTATTTTCTTGCTTTTATTGAAGGGGAAGGAAGACAGTGAAGTGAAACTCTCAATATTTTTTCCCAGGCTCAGAAATGTCATTTACTGTTGTAAATTTTAGGTCTTCCTACACAGCTGATGAGGAGCATTGGTAAAGGGTCTGAAGGGTAAGATGGATTCTGAACTACATAGGTATCTAGGACAGATCTGTGTGCTCCTCATGCTTGTGCCTAGAGCACCATGTGGCATTTTGCTGTCTCTTTCAATTTACATCCTTCACAACAGTATCTCAACAATATAATAATGGTCTCAGCTCCTAGTAATTTTCCTTTTCTTCTTTTATCTAATGTGTAGGTGGGGATTTCCTACAGATCACACTATAGTGTGAAATCTGAGCACTCAGTCTTCTGCCTAAGAAGTAAAAGCTTTATCTCAGAGATACCAGACAGCGTTTTAAGAACATTATTAGAAGGCTTGCTTCAGGCATATTTTTAACAGAAGTTTTCTGTGTCATAACATTACAAACTACTATCCCTCATTTATCTTAGCAGAGAGTGTCTAAAACAGATAGCTAAAGATCTAGTGAATAAATCCAAAAGCATGTGGGTTCTTCAGGCTTTCTAAAAATAATTTACTAAAGGCTATCAGGTCTGCAAATCAAAATTGCTAGTCTGATAGTCATACTGAACAGAACACAAGAAGAAAAAGGTGTATCATATGACCACGAATGTATTAGCCATATTCAACATGAATACTTTAAAAAGAGGGAAATTGGGCTTTTCACGGAGTAGAATTTTCAGCCTCAGGTATATTGAGAATAACAGTTACTGCCTGAGTGTTGGTTGCTTGTGGTGTCCTGTCCTGCAGGACCAGGCTTAGTGGAATGAGTAACAGATTACTGTATGCACAGAGTCTTAAGCTCCTGCAAAAAAATTCGTTTTGCTTAATTCAGCTGGACTAACTTTTCAGCTAAACTAAATCACAACAAGACTAGTGACTTCATCAGAGGCCTTTTCTTGTCTGTATCATGTAATAAAACATCTAAGCTTTTCTTCTTCTTTTAGCTAATAACAAATAACTTGTTTTGGAGATAGCGCTGCATTAATCATTCCGGTTTACTTTAAGCTCACCCTGAGCTTAAACCCCCCACCAGGTTTATTTAATATGCAGATTAATTGAGAGCACCTTCTGATATCATTTCCAGGGAAATATATTTCCTTTGCTTAAAAATAGGTCGGTAGGAAATCTGACACTTCCTTGGCTACCTGACTTATTTGTTTGCAAGTCCAGAATATCGACTGAAAATGAGCAATAAAAAAGTGTCAAAGGGAACTAGAAGTGCTTATTGTGCTAAATTAATTCACTTGTCCTTTTTTTTTTCCCCTGAGAACAATAAAAATTCTCAGGCTTTTCAGCCACAGTGTAATAAGCATCTGATTAATTTCTTGTGTAATCCAGAGCAGATAGAGGAAGTAGATTGTTGGAGAGGATAGTTTCTTACTGGTGGGGAAGATCCTGCAAGATGGCTCTGATGGCAGCTTCACATGTGATGGAGCAAGCACTCCTATTGCGTTGGAGTTGAACATGTCATTGGAAAGCAGCTCATGCTTCTCTTCCTGTTTTTGTTCACCTCATCCAGCTGCACCAGTGAGAAGCCCTGTAATAACCTGAATGAGTAATTTCTTACATTGCTTGATATTTGTTTTGAAATTCTGACACAGATTTGAGCACCTGACTTCTCCTTCTTCTATGATGACTTGGTTTTAAAATCTGTTGTGGAATTGTTGAACACTTGATTTAAGGAGTTGCAACAGGTGCCAGTTCTGATCAAGCAGAGACATGCTTCTGTGTGTTTGAGAGTAGAGTTAGTCTCTGGAATGGCTCAAGGATTTTTTGTGTATGGTGCAGTGATTCTCCACCTGGAGTCTGAAAAACATTTTTGTGGTCCTGAGGCATTCACAGGGACAGCATCTATGCATGCAAACAGACGGGGAATTTGTTTTTGTATCCTGCCAGTGAGTCTTAGCCAGGCAGGCCATCTAAAGTGGAGAGATTGGAACAGGAGGAAGAGAAAACTTCAGAGGCCCTATCAAGTAGAATTTTTTCCAGTGTGCATGCTCTGGCTCAGGGTATTAGGAAAGAGTTTTGAAAAATCCCATTACCTGCACACATGAATGCCACAGGGTGAAACAGATTGTTTTAGCCTTTATTTTTTTGGCATGTAAAAAACTCCTCCTCACCTCTTGTAGAAGAAAATAACATTGCTCATTAGACCATGTAGTTGCTGGTTATGGGTTTTTTTTTCCCACTTTCTAACAGTCAGTGAAAGCATAAAGGTGTCAAGAATGAATAAATAAACAAACAAAAGCAACAAACAAGAGCAATATTCTTAATTCCAAGTCGCATGTGTGTGACCTTTATATTGGGAATCCCACTTATCTCTACAGAGACATCCCAAGGGTCCAAACTGCCCCTGTTCCACCTTTCAGCAGGCCTCTCTCTCTGTGACTTGTGGCGAGTTTTCCTTCTGTGTCCCCACAGGATCTCACTGTTACTACCTCAGGAAAAACTGGCACTAGCTCCTCAGTGGTAAACCTTCAGCTGGCCTTTGTATGGCATGGATGGCATGGTGAGTGGCAGGGCTCAGCAGTGGCTGGCCATGGCTGAGATATCTGGGAAAGCTGGTGAGGCTTTTCCTCAGGCATCTGCCAAATCATGAATGCAATGTACCAGATAGGGACATCTGTTTGCTGTTTCTTCCAGAATGAATGTTGGGAGGAATCAACAACCAGAGCCCCTGGTTCATCAGGCTGATAGGGATCAGGGTGTGAAAGGGCACCTAAATCATGCATGGGTCGATGGACAAATTAATGAAGAAAATTCTGAGGACTAGCTAATACACAGTGACTGTATAAGGTTTGGGAGGTCTGTGAACTCGAAAAGGTCAGAGGCTGTGAGGAGAGCACTAGAGGGAAGAGTGAGAGATGCCTGTCTTCCACAGCTGGAAGTGCTTATGTGGCCATAGAGTTTATAACCACAGGCAGGAGAGACCTTCAGACCAGTCCAGGAGAGCTGTTCTTATTTATATATATGTAAAAGTACAAAACCTATTTTGAAATAACAAACCATAAGAAGAGTGGAGTATTACTTTGAATAATGTCCTAGGAATATTTTTGAAGATGGCAAAAATGACAGGGGATCTTGTTTTTCCCAATGCTTTTTAAAAATACTCTTCTCTGCTCACTTATCTAAAATGTTTCTAACATGTTCATGCATAGTCAGGGATATTGATATTGCTGGGGAGAGTGGGGGTTGTCCATTGCAAATGGGTGACTTCCCCCTTTTGTCACGGGGAAAAATTTTAACTCAGAATTCTTGTATGGGCTCTTAGCATTAAGTCATACATTGTATTTTTAAGAATTCTGTGAGGTAGAAGGAAATTACAAAATGTAGATGGAATGGTTACCAGAGGCAACATCAGTCTTGCAAGAAGCCTTCCCTACATGTTTTAGTACTCATGACCCATGTTGGAGTGTGACAATGTTGGCATTGTTAGTGCCAGTGTTTTCTTGAGAGCCCACTAATTCAGTGTCACTCCGTGTTTGGGTTGTCCGATGAGAATGTCATTGGAAACTTCTTCTAATTAAGTTCCACTAGCTTCAGTGGGCGTTAAGAGCCACTCTACATAAACATGTGAGTCTCACTGGCTATTCTGCATTTTAATCACTATTTTCATTTGAGTGAGGTCTCTGTTCTGAAGAAAAACAAAGGTGTCTACAGGACTTTTTTTGCCCTCACACATGCCTCTGCTGTGGAAACTGTCTGTAGAATGTCCCCATAGCATTAGCTCACCAAAAATTGATTTAGGTGAGGTCTCTGTCAGGGCATGGACAGTCCAGCAGGCTTGGCTCATGAGGCAATGAGTAACTTAGCTACACTTGGCACCTCTAACAAGAGTGGCATCACAACTCTCACATGACAGATCAGTGTGATTAAAAACAAGGAGGTCAGCTTCCATTTTTAAACGGTGGGGTGCAGTATAAACACTAGGATATGTGAACTTGTCATATCTAGCAGTGCAATTTAAGGATGTAACTGGCATAATGTCATGAGCTGGTAACTAATCTGAAACTCATTTTTACCATGGTTGTTTGTTCTCTTTACATTGACTCACAATAGACAAGCACATATAAAGAGAGCCATGATACAAAATGCATACATTATTTGTTGTTACAAAACAAAACCTAAGTGCTGGATTTTTTGCTGTCTAAGTCATGACAAACCAGAGACAGAGCACAAACCATAACTCCTGGTTATGGTTTTGTTCTGGTGCTTCCTGCCAATTAGGAAGACAGAATTTTCTTGACCACACCTTCTATAAAAACAACTGAGTGTTGATCACTGAAAAACTTGCACTAACTGTGTGCCCTGTACTGGTTTGATTGACCTGCTGACAATAATGATTTAATTACTCTAGTAGGCACAGAATCCAGGTTGAAAATGGTGTGTGTATTTATGAATAAATTATTTTTTAATGATCAATGTAAAACCAACGACTAGAGAAACTATCATCAATGGTTGTACACGCCAATAAGGCTCCTGCTGGTGGAGGACCATCTCTGTTTCCTACTGTACAGAAAGCATACAAAAATATAAAGTGATGATGGTAGTTCATTAATATAAATACTGACGTCTGAGTTATATATATACACACACACAGTGTACATATATGTATTAACCATTATCATCAAAAAAATGAAAATTTTATTATTTTTTCCTCATCTACATAATATGATTATGCCAATGAAGTTTTGACTTTAAAAATTAACCCCCAAACAGTAGCATATTAGTACAAAAAATACCAAAAAAAATGTATTCGAGTTTCATCTCATCAAAAGTCAATTTTTTTTGGTTGAAAATATGTGAAGTGGGTAGTATTTTTTAAAACTAAATTAGAAGGGAGGAAAAAAGAAAGATAGCAGGAGTAAATCTCTTATAAGAGACTAAGCTGTAAATTAGTTAAAACAGAAATATATATATATTAGGTTCGTCATAAAGTCTGAGTAAAATGCTAAAATAAGAAAAAAATAATTGCCTCAAAAGATCTGAGATTTTCTTACTGCTGAATTACATAACTTTTATAGGTTCAAAACTGTATTTCAATTGAGTTAGAT
The DNA here is from genome assembly GCA_910950805.1 of Acrocephalus scirpaceus scirpaceus. Classification (NCBI taxonomy): domain Eukaryota; kingdom Metazoa; phylum Chordata; class Aves; order Passeriformes; family Sylviidae; genus Acrocephalus; species Acrocephalus scirpaceus. Next base: position 55,644,083 of record OU383776.1, read on the forward strand.
GTCTAAAACCAGAGTAATGACATGGTGAATTGCAATAGTGCCGCACCATCTGTGTGGAGACTTGCACAGACCTCCAGTGTCTGATTTGAACACTCTTCGAAGCAAGTGTCGGCGTGCTCTCTAGTCACTGGCCTTGACATGAGAGTGGTTTTGCCTCTGGCTTTGCTGAGAAGCAAACACCTTATGCTTGTGCCATTTGATAAGAAGAAACATGATTTGTCACTTAAACATCTAATGGGTAACTTTTTTCATGGATGAGACTGCTGAAATGCCTCATGTAAGCATGTGCTTTGATGTTCAGCTGAGCTAAGGTCTCTGCTAGTCATTTAGAGAACCTCTATGGCAGTCTGCTGGCTCTGGTCAACAGTGACTCTTTCTAGTCCTTGAGAAGCTTGATACACTTTAATTTTGTGTGCACAAAATCTCGAAAGGAAAATTTCATCACTGTATGCTTTAGTTAATTCCTAGAAAAACACTATGAAATAATAATAGAAGATGCAGAAATAGAAATAAAAGAAGAAACAGAAGAATTACAATATTTTCTTACTCACCTGCACCAGTACAACTCGGCTGGAAGTTTGCTGGATGAGGAATGCTGACTACAGTTTGTATACAGAACTCAGCTTGTACAGACGTAGTGTCCTGTCATAGTATTTCAAGGTAATTATTTGCACAATTTACTAGAGTATGTTCTTTAGAACATAAGATTGACATCAGTGTAAGTTAAAGTAGGTTTTCTAAATCTAGTATCTACTCCAGCATGTCCCCTCAATCCATATGATTTGCCTTATGCATAGGTCCCACACAACCCCAGTCATGACCAACCCACTTCCTATTCTTTTATATAATATACACACATATTGCTCTCCTAGTCTAGGACCACCCCTGAAAAATGTGCATAAAATGTCCACAAAATGTCTGTTGAATTAAATTCGTCTATAACTTTGGGCTCCATATATTATGATGGTCCCTCAGAACAGAAGAGGTGGTGTGTTGCATGGACTTACTGAGCACCAATGCCACATCTGGTTTGGTCACTGCTGAGCTGCAACTGCTTCTTGCAAGGCTTTTCTTCCTTTGGTTTGGGTAGTTTCTCTTATCATAAGTCCTGAAACAGGCAACTCAAATAATGGCTTACAATAATTTAAAACTATATCTGTTACATCTCCACCCCTGGTCCTTTTAGACCAGGTTATTTGGTTTAACCCTGCAATGAACCTCTCCCCTTGTTCGCATCTTGGCTAACAATGAGGTGTTCCTTCCAGAGTCCTCCAGTAGCACAGTCCACATCTTAGTCCTCTGTTGGCTGCAGGTGGATCTCTGCTCCATCATGGTCTCATTCACATCACAGTTCCTTCAACTCTTCACTGTGGAGCTCCATCCTGTCTGATATCCCAGCACAGAAAGCAGCAGCACCACACTGGCCACTGGCCGTACACCCTGATCATAACCAAAGTGTTCCCAGGCAGAACTCAGGAAGGCGATTAGCAGTGCAGCAGCAGCAAAAGCAGAAAGTAGCCACTGAAAAGCACTGGACTCTAATATTCAGTCAAGAAGTAAAGCCCCATGGTAAGCATAGGAGTCTGCTCATTTCCAGCTGAACACCACTAACAATGTAATTTCAATCTAGTACATCCCAATCACATCTACCATTGTCTCAAACCCCTCAAGCCCCACATGAGGAATAAAAAAGGATTGTGGTGGGTTGGCCTTGGCTTGATGCCACATGCCCACCAAGCTGCTCTATTGTTCCCCTTCCCAGCTAGACAGGGTAGAGAAAATAAGAAAATGAAAATAAGAAAATAGGCTGAGATAAGACTGTTTACTGAAGGAGAGTGAAAGTTTGCATGCACATAAAAGAGGAAGAAGAGAAAGAGGTTTACTCTCTACTTCCCATCAGCAAGCAACATTCAGCCACTTCCCAGGAAGCAGGGCCTCAACATTTGTATCTGTTGCTCCAGAATGCAAATACTGTAAATAATGAATGCCTGCCTTCCTTCTTTCCCCTTTCCTTTGCTCTTATATCTGAGCCGAATGTAATTTGGTATGGAACATCCCTTTGGTTAATTTGTATCAACTGGCTTAATCATGCTTCCTCCAAGGATCTTGCTTACTCCAGCCGCTTGATGGGAGTAGAATATTGGAGAGAGAGCCCTGTTGTTGTGCCAGCCCTACTCAGCAGCAGCCAAACCACTGCTGTGTTATCAACCATCTTCCAACCAATGCAGAGAACAGCACTGTAAGGGCTGCTATGGGAAATAGAACTCCAGCTCACCCCAATCCAGTAAAAATTATCTGCCCTTAGAGAAGTATTCTTGACTGTCAATTATTACCTCCTTTAACATGTAGGACAATCTGCTTCATGATCTTGCTGGGCACAGAGATGTGATTTGAAGGTCTGTGGTTCTTGGGTCTTGCTTTTTTCCTTTTTAAAAAGGGACCTTTTCAGTGAGTGGGGTCTTCACCAGATTATGCCCTGACTAGCCATTCAAACCTGATGAATAGTGGCTTAGACATCTCATCTGCCAGTTTTCTTGGGATTTGTGGATGTATATCATTGGGTACCACGAACTTATGCACCTTCAGCTTCCTTAGATGGTCTTGAACTTATCTTCTACAGCTCTTTGTTCTACCAGCAGCCCCTGCCTTTTCCTTCTGCAGCTCAGGTGGTATGGCTACGTTACTTGCCAGTGAAGATTGAGGCAGAACTTTGTTGAGTGCCTCAGTCTTCTTCATATCCCAGGTAATCAGGTCTCCAATTTCCTTCTTGACTGGATCCACCATTTCCCCTACTCTTCCATTTATCACCAGCAGACCTGTAGGAACTTTTCCTGTTGTTCCTCAAGGTTTAATTCTATCATGGCTATAGGTTTCCTCACCCATATTTTCCCCAGGTTTCCCTGTTTCCCATATTTTTCCTGTTTCTATCTTCTGTAAGTTTCCTTTTTGTGTTTGACTTTTTCCAGGAGCCTCTTGTTCATATACACAGGCCCCCTCGAATTTTTTGCCAGATTTCCTTTTCGTAAGGATGCATCACTCCTAAAGTTCAGGGCAGAGAGCTTGCTTCTTGTCCTCCTCACTGCTGCAAGGATCTTGAACTGCACCATTTCATGCTCACTTCAGCCCAGACTTCCCCTGAGCTTCACCTCCCCCGTCAGTGCCTCCTTGTTGGTGAGAACAAAGTTCAACACAGCACCTCTGCTTGCTTGCCCTTCTCCCACTTGGAGAAGGGAGTTGTCATCAGTGTGTGCTGGGAGCCTTCTGGATTGCCTGTGCCCTGCTATGCTGTCCCTACAAAAGATGTCTGGTTGTCTGGAGTCCCCCATGAGGATCAGGGCTTCTCTATGTGAGGCTGCTCCTATCTGTCTATAGAGAGCTTCATCCACTTGGTCTTGTTGGTCAGGCAGTCTGCAGCAGTCCTGCACTATAATGTCACCTGTCCCTGCCCTCTCTTTAATCCTGACTCATAAACTCCAAGTTGGACCCTCATCTACCCCCAGACAGAGCTCCATGTACTCTATCAGGTCATTGACATGAAGAGAGACATCCTCTCCACATCTCCACTGCCTGTCCCTCCTATACAGCCTGTGTCCATCCATTCCAATATCAGAACCATAGGAGTCATCCCACTACATCTCTGTGACCCCAGTAAGATCATAGCCCTGCAGGCATGTGTATGCCTCTAATTCCTCTTGTTTATTCCCCATGTGTGCATTTGCATGGAAGCATTTAAATATGACTCCCTATGAAGCTGACTTACTAACTCCAGTGGCTGGAATTCTTTTGAACTGTCTCAGCTCTCCTGCTGACCTGTGATCCCTCTTTAGACTGTGAGCATCTGTTGCTGGTCCTGGCATGAGACTGGTAAGAATGTGATGGATTGAGGTTCCCCTCTTCTGGCAACTTCAGTTTAAAGCAACACCACTCCTCTCCACACCACTGCTTTGTTTCTCTGTCCTAAATTGATAACTTGTATTTAATGAAGGCAATGAAAAAGATTCTTTACAATTAGAACAAGACTAAAAATTTAAAGAGGATTTAAGCCTTCAGCAGGACCTCATTATTAAAATAAAAAATGAAAAGGACAAGACATGATATGTAGTGTAAAAGAGTTTGGAAGAAGCACTAGACAAAAAACCTCATCCCCTCCCCAATTTTTTTATTAATCCACTACATGAAGCCCAAAATTCAAGAAATACTTGAATTTTATGAGATTTTAATGTCAGTTTCTTCATTAAAGGTATCAGAGCTCATTGGAAAGATTTAGTGAAACCTGGGGTTGCTCCAGTGCTACCTCTTCACCTTTGGCTAGGAATGTGTCCAGGAACTGCAGGCTGCATCTGAAGTGCATTTCTTCTTCACATTTAACTACCTCAGTACAGCCCAAGCAGTGCTGCACCACAAGAGAAAAAAATAATTGTCAGCTGTAATTTTGAACTTGTTGATGTTGAATAAAAATATACTCCTTAAGGAAGCACTTCAAAATGTTGAATCCTGTCAGATGACAAGAAGGATCTGTGCATTCACAGCACAGATATCCTCTTCTTGCCATTTTTCTGAAACACTTTCCTCTGTGAAGTCCTTGCTGCCTCTGATTTGTGTGAATATCTTGACTAACTGATTTCTATAGCTTGTCAAGCTGAAGTGAAGAAACTTCTATCATTCAGTGTAGAGGCCACAAGATCCATGAGCACCCTGGGGACTGTGGAGACTTCCAGGAACACTTATGCTGACTGCTAGGGAGATGCCTTTTTCCTGCACGTGTATTTGCATCACCACTAAGGGATTCGGATATTCCTTTGTGAATGATAAGCAGGACACAGCTTTGCATAGACAAGTAAAACAGCATGTGTTAGATTCCTTGTCAACCCCAAGAAGAGTGTTACATATGCTGGAGTGCCATCTACTGGCTCTTTTCCTCTGTAATAAGTTAAAAAACTTATTACAGTGCCAACTTTGTGTGTGTGTTACTTTATCCAGGACTGTAAGGTAAGTTGCATCCCAAGGAGGATCCTTCACTTCTCCCACTGCATCCAGGACTCAGACCCCCAGAGACTTCCATCCACCTCCTAGACCTTCAAAGTCTTTGTGCTGCTGTTCAGGCCAACACTATACATATCTCAGCATCCTAATTTCTTCCCTTGTAGTGGTTCTTCCTACTCCTTACCATTTCTGCTGCCTTTGAGGGTATCTTGGGAGAGAAACTCAGATGCCTCCACTGAAATGTGCAAATAGTGTACACATAAGTAACGGTAAAACAGTTAATCATAGAATCACAGATATGTGGAATATTTCAGATCAGAAGATAGCCATAAACATCATTGAGTGCATCTCCCTGCTTCTCTCAGGACTAACCATAAAACTAGAGCATCATCCACAACCTCCTTGGCCTCTGATAGACTTTGTGCTGTGACCACTTTCCAGGAGAGCATGTTTCAGTGACTAACAATGCTTTCAGTGAAGAATCTTTTCCTAAAGACTGATCTGAACTTCCCTTTAAGCAGCTTTGATTCCCAGAGAGAGGAAGCCAGCATCTCCCCCTCCACTGCCCCACTTCAGTGAGGTCCCCTTCAGCCTTCATTTCTCAAAGATGCAAAGATCAAAGCCAAGTGACCTCAATGTTCCTCTTAACTGTTGTTCTTGAGTCCTTTCACCCTCAGCTTGGCCACCCTCCTCTGAATATACTCCAGAGTTTGATGTTCGTATATTGAGGTGCCCAGAACTGACACAAGACTCAAGGTGAGGCCACCCCAGTGCAGTGTAGAGTAGGACAATCACATTCCTTGACCAGCCAATGATTTTGTGCTTGATATACTCGTGGGAGTGGTTGGCCCTTTTGGCTGCCACAGGACACAGCTGACTCATGTTCGTCTTGCCACTAATCCAAATCCCCAAGTCTCTTTCTCTTTCTGTTGGGCTGCTTCCCTGCCTCTTATCCCCAAGTTTGTACACGTGCTCAGGATTTTTCCATCTCAGATGCAGAATCCAGCACTTGCTTTTGTTAAATTTCATATGGTTTGCAAAGAATATAGAGCTTGACTCAACCAATATATCAGCAGCAATCAATTTATTAATTCATTAATACAAAATGGTAAAGCATGAGCAAAGCAGCACTGGGTACAGTGGGGGTTTCCCCTCCAACTGCATGCTGACTGCTGATTTCTGTTGGTATTTATTGAGAATCTTCATAAGCGTTTCTTACTAGTTTTTTTTCTGGTTTCCTCCTAGTTTCTATTTTTGAAACCTTATTTCTATACCTCATTGTGATCAATTCCTACTGGTGACGTTGAATTTCTATACCTCAGGGTTGTAAATCAATGGAGTGAGGTCCAGCTTCCCTTGTTCAGAAACAGACATCCATGGTGATGAGATTCAGTTTTCCTTCTCAGGACCATAAATCAGTGATGGTGAAGTCCAGATTTCCTTCCTCAGAAACAAACATCAGTGGGGAGGAGGTCCAGATTTCCCTCTTCAGGATCATCAATTTTTAGCTTGGGATAAGTTCACTTCCTACTTTTAATTAGGTGATTACAACTCTTTCTATATATATTCTAAAGCTATAGTTCAAAAGCTTTTATTACAAAGCAGCCTAAAACTTGTAACAATTTTATTTTCAAAGCAAATAGTGATACTTCTGTATTCTTCTGTCTTACATGTTAAAAGCCTATAAAACTCATTCTAATTAAAAAAAACCCTTAAAACTTATATTGTGAAAACTTTAAAGCTGACATTATTTACTTATAAGCAAGCAAAATATTTGTCTAAAAGCCTCTTTCCATGCTTTTTCTGTTTGTTCATTAAAACTCATTTTTATAACTGCCCTATGGCCTCTTTCAACACATTTCACAATCACAACTACACAGACCACATTTTTCTACCTGACACGAAACACAACCCCACATTTCACATGGTTTATGATTGCCCAGCTTCCTAGTTTATCCAGATCTCTCTCTAAACATCTCTACTCTCAAAGGAGTTCACAGTTTATTATGGTAGGCAAAATTATTGAGTGAATTTACATTTGATTCCTGTGTCCAGACAATTTACAAAAGTCATTAAAGAGCACTGGCCCTACAGGCCAATTTGTTCGAACCCCAATTAATATAACCCTTTGAGCTCAACTCACCAGACAAGTTCTCACTCAAATTATTGTTGACTTGTCCAGTTGTGTGCTGGCCAATTTATCCTTAAGGATACTGCAAGAGACATTACCAAAATCTTTGCTAAAATTAACCCCCCCCCCACATTTCCTGGCTTTCCTTTGTCAACTACCTGGGTGACCTTGTCATAGAAGGAAATTAACTTAGTTAAGCAGCACTTTCCTTTTGTTAAGCTGTGCTGGCTGTGACCAATGATTGTGTTGCCTCTCCAGTGTTTTTCAGTAGTTCCCAGATGAACCTTCTCCATAATTTTGTAAGACACTGTGAGACTGACAGGAGTGTAATTACCAGCCTTCCTTCTTTCCTTTCTTGAAAACTGGGGCAACATTTGCTAGTTTCCCCTCCACTGGGACATGTTCAGGCTCCCAAGATGTTGAAAATGGAGAGAGATCATGTGATGCCATAAGTCAGCTCTCTCAGTACCCTGGAATGTACCCCCTTGGAGTGATTTATGTGCATCCAAGTGAGGAGGCAAGTTTTGAAAAAGTTTGGAGTTGACAGAAAATGTATCTTTCCCCCAGTCACGGTCTTCCAACATTGGACTCTGGAGGCATCAGGGCCCACCACTGGTGTTAAAGACAAGAGCTGGAAAAGGCTTTAATGTTTTTTGCTTTGTCTATGTCCTTATTTATGACCAGCCTTGTCAAGAAATGGACCAGTGTTATGTCTGATCCTCCTTTAGCTTTTCAAATACTTTTTGTTGTCCTTCACAGTGCTGACCAGCCCGAACTCCAATTGAGTTTGACTGCATGCAAGAGGAACAGAGTACATCAGGGAACAGCGTTGCTGTAGTTGTCCCGTGTTGCCTGTCCCTGTTTTCAATGTCTCTACACCTTCATTTTCTGCCCAAGTTCTGGAAGCAGATCGCTGCTCAGTCAAGCTGGTGTTCTGCCCTGCTACCTTGACTTCTGACACTTTGAAATTGCCTGCTCTTATGAAATTGTCAAAGAAAAGCAACCAGCATTCATGGACCAAAGTAAATTCAAAACAGATCCTCAGAGGACCTTACTCAGTAGCTCCTTCTGTACCCTAAAATCTGCCCTCCCCATATCCTCTTTATTTTCTTTCCCCTTCATTCTTACACAAAGGGTCTCCACAGTGTCATGTCCAGCTGCAAGAGCCATACATTCCAGACCATCCATTCCAGACCATCCATTACATAAGGCCTTCACCTTACCTGCCCTGCCTATGCCTCCTGAAGGAGGCTGCAACCCTCCAGCAAGGAACCCCAGTTACAGGATTCATCTCACCATGTTTTGCTTTTGCCAGTCATGTGCTTTCTCTAGGACTGGGTCAAAATTTCTCCTGCATTTTCCGTATATATATTTATAGAATAGAATCTTCAAATTGAATAGAAAATCTTCACATGTGATAGTAAGGATGGGAATAATAGTCATAGATTTGAAGGGATGTTACAGCCATATAAATAAATTTATATGACAGATCACTAGAGGAAAACTCGACTTTATTTAAAAAGAGGGGACACGTGAATGGCAAAGTCAGTATATTTGAAAACATTTATTTACACATGTCCACCTGTCTGTCTGTAGTTATGTCTGTCTTCTCTTTAGCAGACTGTTGGTATATGTTGTTGATATAGTAATGGACTCACAAAATTATTCGCAGGTGTTTAAGTTTTACAGCCACATTTAGGTTTTTGATTCATGTGTCTTTTGAATACATGAAGATAGAAATAAGTTTCTACTTTTTCTCCTGGGTGGAAGAAGAGGTGGAATAAAGAACAGAGATCTCCTTGTTTTCTACTGTAGTTTTTCTTTCCTTTGTTGAGTGGTACAATCTGTGCATTTAAGCATCCATTCTCTGTAATGAACACTAGCCAAAAAGTAAGGTTAGCATGTCATAGCAAAAGTGGACTGTTTCCAGAGCCTTTATCTCCTGTAGTTAGCTGCTTTCTGGGTGTTGCTTTGAAGTTATTTCCATACAATGAAAGAAGAGAGTGCATTGTTTATATCACTGACAGATTGACCAAGAATGGTATTTTATCTCTACCATCCAAACAGTTGATTAATTTAGATGTAACAGGTCATGGAAAAAACAGACATAACTGAGAGGATACAAGATTAATGCAGTTTAATTTCATGCTCTCTCTTTTGCTGCTTTTAAGCAAAACATCTGTTGAGTGGTCCACTGCTTTCCTAAGTAACAAGACTGTGATTTTCCTTTGATGCAGGTCTTGCTGGGAGGGGAGCCCTTGCATTACGGTGCAATTGGTTCACATGTGTTGCCATCTGTGGATAGCTGAAACTTCTGATCCACAGGAGAGGTCATAGGAAGACAGACTCACGGCATAAACTGAGTTGGAAGAACCTTATCCAGATTATTTAGTACAAATCCTGGCCCTGCACAGGACATCCTAAGAATCATGCTGTGGGCCTGATAGCATTGCCCAAACACTCCTTGAACTCTGTCAGGCTTGGTGCTGTCACCACTTCCCTGGGGAACCTGTTCCAGTGCTCAACAGCCTTTTGGGGAATAAAGTTTTCCTGATGTCCAACTTAAACATCCCCTGACACAGTGTCATGCTGTTTTCTTCAGTCCTCTCACTGGTTGCAAGTGTAAGAGATCAGTGCCTGCCCCTTCACTTCTTCTTATGAGGACATTACCTCAAGACCACTATGAGACCTCCCCTCAGTCTCCTCCAGGCTGAACAGACCAGCCTTTGTCTGGCACCTCAGCCGCTCCTCATATGGCTTCCCCTCCAGACCCTTCACCACCCTCATGGCTTTCCTTTGGACACTTTCTAACAGGTCAATGTCTGTTTTATGTTGTGACACCCAGAACTGCCCCCAGCACTCAAGGTGAGGCTGCCCCAGCTCAGAGTGCAGTGGGACAATCCCCTCTCTTGTCTGGCTGGCGATGCTGTCCCTGATGTCCCCCAGGACAGGGTGACCCTTCTGGCTGCCAGGGCACTGCTGCCTCATGTTCAACTTGCTACCCCAGGTCCCTTTCGGCAGCACTGCTCTCCAACCTCTCATTCCTCAGTGTGTCTGTACATCCAGGGTTGTCCTGTCCCAAGGGCAGAATCCACCACTTGTCCTTGTTAAACCTCATATGGTTGATGATTGCTCAGCTCTCATTTGTCAAGGTCTTTCAGCCCTCAAAGGAATTGACAGCCTTTCCAACTAGTGTCCTTTGAGCAAGTATTCCTTTGAGTCCTGCATCCAAGTTGTTAATGAAGATCTTGAAGGGCACAGGCCCGAGGATGGAGCCCTGCAGGTCTGCACTAGCATCGCCACCAGTATCTGATGTTACTCTCTTACTCCAGTGCCTGTTCACAGGAGTTTTCTCAGCAAACTGTAATCCAAATTTCTGTCTGCTTGGCTCTGTGTCATATGTATGTATGTATGTATGGCCAAAGAGTGATGGAAATAATAAAATAATGTTTTTTCTCCACTTCTTCATGAATAAGGACCATTAAGTCAATCAATATAATTTGACAGACATGAATTTATGTGTGTAAAATTGCAATTAATGAGTAAATGTTGCATCATATAATGAAAACAAATTCCCAGAATTTGGCTGAGAGGCTAGGACTGTGCAACATGGCATGTTACCCACAGAAAATGGATTCTGAAACCTCTGAGACATTAGGAAACTTCAGGAAGAAAAGAAAGTTCTTTACATGGCTCATACTCAGCTGTCTCACCTCCTCTTCAGGATAATTAAAAAGCTGTGCCAGGGCTTGGAGAATCAGGAACACCACAGTTTTAAAACACTGATTGAGGTATTTTATCATTATAGTGATGGAGATTTTTGTGCTCAGGAACATGAGGCGGTGTTTTTCCCAAAGATCTTGTGTTGCTAAATGATGACACAATGCTGTTGTATTAAGACACAAGGACAAGGGTATTCTGAAAAAGTCTTGACTTTATCTTCCAGCAAATACTAAAGCTTATGTGAAGAAAAGCTCACCAGCATGTCATAATGGTGTAGTTTTCTGTAAGATTTTTAGAATATTAGATGATGATCTGAATTTTGTCCAAATCATAGTAAGTTTGAGATGGACTTTATTGTTTATTACATTTAATGGTGTTTTTTTCCTCAAAGGATCTTTTATGTTGCAAATAATTCTTTCAAGAGTATTTAACTTTATAGCTTTGATTGTAAGGACAATGTGATTTTACAGTTTCAAGCATGTAATTCAATGTAATTCAGTTTGTGTGTTCCAAGGTTTGAGTGTGGTGGTATTTTTTCAGTCACGGAAATAAATCTGGAGTTCCTCCATTGGGTGCAGCCACAACTGAGTAGTAAATGCAATAATTTCAGCAGTGTGCTCATTTGTCAGCATAGCAGGTGCTGGAGGCAGTCACACAGGCAGTCTCTGCTACTATTGTGTGTTGCTGGATATTAATAAAAAAGCAGGTCTATTAAGGACCATTCATTCAGCCATTAATTTTGGCCAGAAAAAAGACAAAAATACGATTCTAAGTAGAATTATTTAATTCTAAGTAGTATTATCTTTAGAGGAAATATATATATATATATGCATATCTTCACATGAAATTCCCAAACACTTCCGGATAAAAATTTTCAGAAGTGGTGCAAAGAACAGAATATATAGATCTGTAGAAATTCTGCTAAATATCTCCTTTTCTAATTTGAAAAAGAAAAAATAGAGAGCTTTAGTGAATATTTAGGATTTTAAAGTGAGCTTTGGGGTTATAATAAGACATTCCAATTACTAACAGAGCAGGATAGAGTTATTGGCCAAGACCAATTTGGAGAAATTCCTCTAAATCATATCATCCAAATATCTTTATTCACATCAATTAATTAGAATTTTTAATGGCTTCTTTGTGAGGCTTTTGATGTTTTTTTCTTTCAACCCAGTTCTTTTGTCTACCATGAGAATCTAATGAAAGTTATGTCCTGCTGTACTTTTAGCTTAAATTCCATTTTTTTAGAAAAACATTAGATAATACTATTTCAGATATATCAGAGAAATTAAAAATGGTTTTAGAAACAGTAATTATAAAACTCTGTTGGCATTCCCTGTAGTTTTTTTGACTTAGTTGTTAGATTCCCTTTCCACAAGGAAGATCTCTTCAGGGAACTCTAGACAAATAAAGGCCTCTCTATAAGTAGATTTAAGCTCTTTTCTCAGTTAATACCAGTGAGGCATCAAAGAATGTTACTTGTGTTTCTGTTTATGGCATTCCATAATCAATGTTCAACAGCTGAACTCATTGACTTGGGAATTAATATTCGAAAAGAATGCAAGTCAGCTTTTGGAAGTTTCTGGCATGAAATTAATCAATCTAAGTTGTCATCTGAGTGTGCCTTTCACCCTTAGCAAGGTCCCCCCCCGTGCCTATGTCACCTCCCTGCTCTGCTAGCACTACTGCAGGCTGCTGCCCCTGGGGGAAGTTTTGACCCCCCCATCCCACGTCTACCACTTCCTGGTGCAGCCTCCTGCTGTTCCCAGACAAGATTGACAAAATCATCCACTCAGCTGTGAAAAAATGTGGGATAATGAGGGTAGTAGGCACAGATTTATGAGTTAATGCTGTTTAGATTCATCTGAGTCATTTGAATGCAGAGTTAGAGAAAGATTGACATTAAGTAGTACATTAGAATGAAAAAGGCGTTTCTGCTAGTGCGGCAGTGCCATGCTTTCAGACTGTTTTTGCATCTACTTCAAGAACTCCCTGTTTTTATCATGTCCTTTGACAGACAGAATATATATTTTTCATGCCTCTAAACAAAATGGCATTTTAAAATCCCATCCTGAAAAGAGCAACCTTTAGCAAAGTCTATCAGAAAATAATTTATTGCCCTGTGTTTTGCATTAAGTTTAGAAACAGAGGAAAAATTCACCTTGGAACTTGTAAAAATCAACATTCAGTGTATTTCATGGTTGTAGGAAAGGTGTTCAGTTGCTATGTAGAAGTGTGAAGAAGGAAATTACAGTGGTTCTTTGTGCATAGGTTTTGGCACTGTAAATTAAAAACTGTTTATAAGCAAAATTGATGCTTGCAGATTTACTGAGGTGCTAATGTTTATACAAAACGTAGTTAAGTCATCATTCTTTGGTGTCATTTCTCTTTTCCCTGGCTGGATTTATCTGTTTGGCAAGTGGTTATCACTTCAGCAGTGTGCAGAAGGGTATGCAGACCAGGGCTTTCCACTTCTTCTTCATCATGGGTTTTCAGCTGAGGTAGATATAATTGTGTATTGCTATTCTCAGCTTTTGCCTACCATGCATGCTTCAGCTCTTGGAATATATAATAAGTGTTTCTGACAAAGAGATGCAGATTTGAACAAAGGGAATAAAATATGTCAAGTTTGCCAACAATGGAAACTTTCACAGTGTTCAACAAACTCAGTCAGGACTAAAGACAGTTCTCCAAACCTGTCTTCACTGGGACTATTTTCATATTTTTTTATTTATTGATAGCATTCTATATTGTTCTGATTTCATTGCTATTGTATAGAGCTAAAATAAAGTGGTTTGAGGGTTTTTGTTTTTTTGTTTGTGGTTTAGTTTGTCTATTTGGTTTGGTTTGGTTTGATTTTCTTGGGTGGTTTTTTTTTTTTTTTTTTCCCCCCCAGCCTTGTGTGCTTTAAAGAGAGCCCAGTGTAAATGAGAACTGTTTGTTCTCAATCTCTGATTAGTATTAGAACTCCCAGGGTAAAGGGAAATCTAGCGCGTATCTCCTTGCTATGTTAGCTCCAGTGACAAGCCTCTCTTCAAAGGTTTGCAGTCTCTTTCTATCTCCTGTCTCCTGGCCCTGGCTGCCCTTTCCCAAATCATGTCAAAATTTGACTATTTGTGCTTGTGCTAATACAATCGTTTGTGGACTGTGCTGTGGATGGGATCACTGCACTAAGCTGACTTAAGAAACTGATTATTTGCTTTGATTAGTGATCCAGTCTGCGCCACAGCCCCACACTGACATATTGATGAGGACAGCAAGTAGTGGAACTTAAAGAAACACTTAACTCTACAGCCACAAATACAAACTACAAACCAGACTGGAAACACTAACAAGTTGTACTGTGATAAAAGGACTTAATGAAATCTGATTTCTGACTGAGTCAGGAGACCTTGAGAAACAAATTAAATGGAACGTGCAATTCATGTATGTCATAGCAAATATTCTCTCACAGACAACATTCCAACTGCATTTATAACTCTTTTACTTATGTATCTTTTTAAATATTGCCTTTGCATCTCTGTTTTTTGTGTTTTGCAGATTTTTAGGGTGAGATAGATATGTCAATATTCAATATTTGTCCCTTTCCTTTTCATATATCCAGTAAAATATTTCCCAATGTGGCTAATGGATTTAAGTGAGGTATTATTAACTTTAAATTCTGAAGAAGGCTTATAGGACCGGTGCTGTGGTCCCATTTTGACTGCAACTAAAAAATATCTTGTTAGAATTTTTTGACTGCTTATTTTTGCAAGTACTTGCAAATTGATGCTCATCATTCTTCCGAAGGTGTTCTTCCTTCTGTTATTACAGAAGTACAGAAGTCTACCATCAGAATTTTTAGAACATGATTTTTACTTTTCTGAATACTTGAAACATAGTCTAACTAGGGATATTCAGAGTTTAGAGTATTTTGAATGTTTTCCTAAATTTCCTGTTTTGTATTATAAGTCTTTCCCAAGTATATAAAAACACAGGATCTAGGATATTATGCAGTGACTAATATCGTAATGCAGTGAAAGGAAATAATACTAGTTCAGAAAATATCTTTTATAACACAGGGCCTCCTACAATTGTAAAGGTAAACAATCTCTTGGGGAATATTTCAAACATATGATGTTAATGCTCTAAGAGAAATAGTAATATGTTTCAAAACAAAACAAACCTCCAGTCCGTGCTAAAGCTTGAAAATGAAAAGGTAAGGTAGTCAGCCTCACTGCATTAATTTCCAGATAAACGTCCTTCAGACACCTGAATGACAGCTCCAAAGCAAAAAAAAAAAAAAATGGCTTTCACAGCCCTGTGTGTAAGAGGATCCAGACATTGCTCAGGAGCATCTGAGAAGGTAGGCTATTCTACAGATGGTTACACTCTTTTTCAGCTGGGCCACACTGAAAGAATTTCAGATGAGGAGTTATGATGGAATTATCTAGTTAAATATAAATACTTAATACAAGAATTTTATCAAAAATTTTATTCTGTGTTGTTTTATTTGTAACATATTCTTTCAGATTTTTACTTCCAAACTTGACTCTTCTTGTAAACTACCTTTTGGCTTTCTTTCATTGTCAATTTAGATCAAAGGCCAGTCTGGGTAAAACTAGAAAACTTAGGGTGTAATATATGGATATAAAAGTAGAAGCAAGTGTCTTAACAGAACTGCAAGGAGGTGCAAGTGTAAACCAACAGATATATCAGAATCTAACTACTTTTGCTAAGATTATTTAAATCACAGTTAGGCTGTTCTATTAAAGCTATGCAATTTAAGCATGTCCATGGTAAAAGCTGACTTTTGTGGCAGAAGAATAATCTATCTTCCTCCATACGCAGAACTATATACAGCATGAGAGCATATTCATGCGGACACTCTACAACCTCCTTCCTCAGTAAGGCACTTAAGCACCTAAACATTAGTACTAGTCATAAGTAAGTACATTACAGAAGAGGTTTTTCAGCAATGATAATAAAAAAGGTGTATAACTTCTTTGATTCTTTTAATTCTAGCATGCCAAACCTAAATAGTAAACTAAACATTCATGAAAGATTTATCACTTAGGAAATTAGTATCTTCTTATATTTCAGTGAGTGAAACTTCACCAGCGCCATCTGTCCAGTGATAAGCAGGATGATATTGTGGTATGCTTCATCTTGAACCACGCAGCCTTCAGATGCTCTCCTGTATATCCAGCACCTGCAGCAGCCCTGTGAAATACCACAATGACTAAACAGGACAAGTCAACAGAAGGAAATGGTAATTACAAATATAATTATGCAATTTAAGCACATATTCATTTTCTGCAGGTAGCTCAACAGTGTGAAAATTCTGTTTTCTTCTACTTTTTTATATAACATCTTGTTAGCTACAATTCATTATCTTTTGTTCAGAAATGTGTTTTATTTGGAAGTTGACTAGTTGTAGCATGGTAGTGTGGCTTTCCACTGATTAGTAAATCAAAAGATTGTGACTACAGCCCTGTTACTTGCCTAACACTTATATGTAGTTTTTAGGAAAGAGTAAGAAAACAGTGCTATATTGTGGCTTCTGTAAGGTGCACAAAAATAATGCCTCCTTTTCTTCCTGCTTTCAATATTCATTATGAAATGTCAAACATTCTTCACAGTAAGATTAACAGTATTTCTCTGCTACTACTACACTGGATCTAAGAAATGTTTTTGTAGGATAATAATGCCTAATGGCTCATTCTGGCAATGTGCAAGGCAACACGGGAAGTGCTTCCACTTCTCATGAGCAGTGCTACTCTTTCCAAAGCAAGGATCTCTATTGTATGCAGCAAGGATACAGATGTTTCTTATCTTCAGTGTGGAAGAAAATTGCCAGGGACCTTATTCTTTAGGTCTTGCTAAGTACCAGGGCTGGTGCCACTAAAAAGGGCCTTCTAGATTTTTAATCCATAGTTTTAATGTTCAATAGTAATAAAATATATTCCACTTCAGTAGAAAACATCAGAAGGGAGTGCTGAGAATTTTGACAGAATATAACAAGTAGTTAATTTTAAAAGTCCATCTTATTTGCTTTCCTTTTATTGTCTGAGCACCTCCTACTTTTCTTCACCTCAGTTTTTCATTTCTATACACCCTTTACTGACCAATTTAATTTTCAAGCTGTATATGTTAATGGAACTCATTTTTAACACAAGAGAATCACAGAATTTAATGCAGCATTGGCAAAATACTTAATGGCTACAAAAAAGTTTTTATCTCCATTATGAGCACGACCATAGAACACATACATTTTTATAAGCATTTATAATGAACAAATTCTAAGACTAACAAGGTTCTAAGTTTGCCATAAATATGTCTTTTACTTGAAAATACCTGACTGAATTGACTTGTATTATGATTCAGTGACTTTATTATTCGTTTGAATTATAGAGCATATCAATCCTATGGCAAGCCAATACTGCACACTTTTTACCTGGAGAAGGTAAAGATTTTTGTTTCTGAATCATGATCATTCTTTGACACTTTTTTTTTCCCATTAAAATTTATCTTGTATATATAATTTGCAGTAAAACATATCAATCTTAATGAGAGTTATTGTGTGTATTTAGAGATGAGATCATGTAAGTAAACTTAGGACTGCATTAGCATTTCAGAACATTTGAAAAGCTGGACCTCCATTACAAGTAACTATGAAACACTTCTAGAATGTAGTTCTCAATCCACCTCTAACTTAAAAAATCCAGGGGCTGGAGTTACATACCACAGAGCTCAGGAACTAATCTAGTTGCAGTTTCTTTACAGGAGATTTTGTATCATCACTGCTGATGATACAAAAGGAGTCTGAGGAATATTCTTGCAACAGTTTCAAATAATGCATTTTTGTTTTTTTGGTATCTTTTTCTGTAGTGAAACCATTATTGGTTCGGTGATTCTTCTTGTTTCACAGCATGTCTGCTGCAAAGTCTAAGATGGTAGGAGATGTATGGTTCATTAGGCTGAGTTCATGAATGTGAATTCATTGTTCCTGGCATCTTATATGGGAAAAGTCAACCTAGGGCAAAAATCTTCAGAGTGGATTTTTAAAAGGGAGCAGTTGAAAGGTGCCTGTTACCCTCTAAATATAGTAAAAAGAATGTGTAGTGAGCTAGTCAGCTCTAGTTATCAACCTTAAAAGAACTTTCTTCTCATGATATAGTAAAAAATACAATTGACTTCACATTCACTAAGATCCCTTTATTTTTAACCTGAATAGAAACTCTTTTCTCCATATTATCACAGGTTCCTCCCATTTTAACAGCATTATTAATGAATGACAATGACTAAATAAATCCTGTTTGAGAACTGGAAAAGGCCAGATTGATACACTTTACTGCAGTCACAGTGCTCTCAGGGTGCACTGAAAACTTTAATAATCTGACACTAATTCTTGCAGTAAAGACTGTAATGAAAATGGAAAATTGCCCACCACTATACCCCATTGTGTGATGCACACCAGATGCAAGGGTTGTGTCTTGTTGTTTTATTACAGTACTCAATTTGGCCTGCAAGCTTGTCTGCTCTGTAGCCTTGGATAAGGCAAAGCACTCCAAGGTTGCATCTTTGTAGGGCACAGGGAGGAGAACACAGCTGTATCCACAGAGATGGAGTAAGGTACAGAGGCGTGGAGATTTGTATGCATGTTTCCCTGAAGGGGGTGAAATACCGAGGGGCCTCTCATTGAACTGTCTTCCCCCTCTACCTTTTGTAAGCTTTATAACAGTAATATCAGATTTTAGAATCCTTGCACTGAAATCGTGCAATAAACAACTTATTTATCCCTGAAAGGAGGATTAGCCTAGAAGAGGCCCTGACCCTCAAACAGAGAGATACCTGTCAAACCTTGCCATGTGTAAGTACAACCCAGAAAGGAAACCAGAAAGAGGAGAGTGCAATCAGATTATGTATTCTATGCTAGCTACAGTGTCAACATGACCTATGTGAGCCCAGTCTGTCCTTTCAGTAGAAAATCAGTATTATTTTCTTACCAATGGAGAAGAAATGAGTTATTTATGGATATGATTTGCTCCCTGTGGTTCCCAGCTACAGTTTTCTAATATTAATTTCAAACATTTCAAATATTAAGTGGGCAAATTTTCTTTACTGCAGAAAGGGAAAACTCATTGCCCCAGAGACAATTTTGGAAACGATTCAGGCATACAGGTCTACAGGGCACAGCATTGTACATTAAGACTAATAAGTCTTCCAAGACCCAGGAAGTTCTTATGACCCAGGTGTCCTTATGACATTGAAGCATAAATATTCTACCTACTTTGGTATTTATGATATTGCCAGGGGATTATCCCCATTTAGAGGGGAAAAATAAGCAATATATTAGCTAGTTTGTGTGTAACTGAATAGTAATTATTATTTTACTTTATAAATTCATAGCTATTGGCAGTCAGGATACATTTTTTGAATTGTGTGATTTTTATGTTTGCTCATTGGAGGTAAAACTTGTGACACTTATTGGGAAAAAGAGAGGTAAAAATAAAGCATGGTCTGAGTGTTATGGTTAGTCTATAAATGTAATTTTTATTTGAGGTTTCTGTGTTTCAAGTTCTCTTCTTCAGTGTCCAAGGAGGGTCAAGGTGTTCTTCCAAAGTCTGGAAGGAGACTAAGAGAATGGAATCTCTAGTATTAAGGTCTCAAATCTTGGATTTTGAAATCTGCACTAATTCACTTTTCCAATAGACTTTTTGTGATATCTTAATATATTATTTCTGGTGTATTTCACAGGTGTTATTTCTAGTGATATTTATTGTTACAGAAGTGTTATGAGATACTCTTATATTCATGATTAGAAAGAATAATATGGAAATGTATGTAAATGAACTGAGTATTACATAACACTTCCCTTTTTTTGACTAGTACTTGCCAGGCATTTATTGTCTAACACAACCCTGCATTTCTAACATTTCCTCTTGTTGAACACTTAGTTTATTATCTGTTTAGGATGAGGTCTTTCCAGCACTGAAAAGACATGGTCCAGTTCAAAGGAAAACTTACAAGTAATTGCCTACAAGGCTCTGTTGGTAGATGATCAATTTCATTGGCTGGACAATTAATTAATAAATTTATTTTATAACACATACAAAAAGTCAGACAGAATTTTTTGGTATACTTTGCATTTCTCTGAAATTTTTGTAGCACCAACATGCAGAATTGCTTAGCAGCAGTCAGCTTTACCCAGTAGTAGTGAGAGGACAGATATTACAACAGTGGGCCATATTCTAGGAGTTAGTTTCAAGAATTATTATCCCTCTCACAGTGAAACATCCATAAAACTATGTCAGTATAGAATAAGTTTAAAAAAAATTCCAAAGCATGAAATCTAGGTAATAGCTTCTGATAGAAGGTGTACAAACAACTTGGAAAAACAAGGTAAAGGTAAAACAATTCTTATGATCTGCTAAATAGATACCTCATAGAACAAAGCCTATGGTTTTATGCATTTTTATTTCTGTCTTTAACTTCCTCAGCAGCCAACATGTCAATGTTTGGAGCCCTCTCCTGAGCTATCTGATATTCTGACTTGTGTCTGTGACTTGCTGGTTGGTCGGAGCCCATATTCAGGACACTTTCCTTAAGTCTGGTAGTCTTATTTATGTCTATAGTCTAAATAAGACTTGTAGTAAAACGATAGCTTACTTAGATTACACTATCACTGCTCTTAATCTAGAAAGATGAGAAAGTTTCCCTTAAACTACTTGGGAAAAAAAAAAAGAAAGTGATTGGATTTCTTAGACTAAAAGGAGTTATGGACTATATGTGCAAATATACTTAATGGTACATATGCAAATATACTGTCATTAGGACAAGATGATGTATCCTGGAAGGTGTAGCAGTTGAGCTTTTGCTCTGGGTCACACTAACTCAAGTTAACTGAGTCAAAGGTTGCTATTAGCCCTATGAATATTAACACTGTGAAGATAAGGAGTTTTATCAACCCTTTATCAACTGGAAAAATTAGTAATTCTAGACAGTGCTTTTGTGGCACTTAGCTGTTTTTACAGGGGGACTCACTGAACTTTTGATAAGTGGGGTCACATGATCAGTTTAAAAATTCCCAGGATTTGAATAGAAATATCCCATATAGTGAGGATTTTTTTTCCTGCAACGAATACTTCAATTTAACAAAACAAAGCATAAAAAATACATTTTGAGTCCCTGCAGGATGCTAATACAGTGCCTGAGAAATACACTCTACCGTTTGTCTAAGTTTTAGTTTACAGCAGAGCATTTAAATTAAGTGCTAAACTGTGTTTAGATATAGTGTCTTCATGAAGCGTAATTTGTGTTTGAATATTGTTGAAATGATTCTCTGGTAATTCATTGAGACAGGCTTTTACAGAAGCACCTGAACTGCTGCATTGTGAGTTGCCTACCCTGTTCCCTTCCTGTTTGAAAAGTATCAAGGAGATACCTAGGAAATAGCCTACTAATACTAATACTAATACTAATACTAATACTAATACTAATACTAATACTAATACTAGTACTAGTACTAGTACTAGTACTAATAATGTTGCATATTGTAATGTTTATTTATCTTTTATTACTCATATACCCAGCCAACTATCAACACTGGTCTTTCAATAGTAAGTGCAAAACAATCACAAAAAGTTATTAATGCAGCTTGTCTGAAATACAAATTGCCAGGGGCAGCTGCAATGTGGGTGTGGTGTGGGCTGGCTGTGTACCTCACATGAACCCATGCATATATGTGGCTCAAAAAAGTTCTCAGGGGTGACAAAGATCTTCCATTCCCTTTCCTCAGTGATTTTTTTCTCTTCTAAACAACACCAACTGATATCACAGCTCTCAGAATCAATAACTTTAGGTTTTTCTTCAGTTGTATCTTGAGCTTCAGCAAAATGCTCTCTGCATGCATCTATGTCATACCCAAGGACCTGGAAGAGGTGTCTTGTTTTGTAGATACACCAGAATGAGAAGGACACACCTCTAAGAGCATATTAACACACTTTATCTGCATATGAAGTTCAGTTTGGAGATACAATTTTAAATTTTTGCAGACATAAATTTTGAAGGTGCACTAGTGCTTGCTGGGCACATCTATAGTACCCACTTCTAGCTGATAATGCCATGTAATCAGTAATCATGCTCTCAAGGTTTGTTTTATGGCAATACCTATTTCTATTTGATTTTGGGCTTTTTCTTTATCTTTTAAAAAATTGTTCTTTATCACTCATGCGCCTGATAATTTAGATGAAAAAAATCCAAAAAATTAGAGAACATAATATTCAGGTATGCTTACCCATAGTAGTGTTTTCAATGCTTTTTCTAAGCAGCCTGAAACTTGTAAATTAGCTTAGAATTTTATCTCAAATTTTCAGTGTAGTGAATTTGCTATCCATATGCTACTAGAATTAAACAGACTCCAGTATCTATCTTCTACCTAGTTTAAGTCTCTGTGTCTCACAATTGCTTGTCACTGTCATTACTATGCCAATAAGACCTCAGCTCAAGGTTGGTTGAGTTCACAGCTGATGCACATTTCAGTATATATGAGAAACTCCCATTTGTTTGCCCGTTGTATGGGCTTATCAGGCTGCACTGAGGCCAATAAAGTGCTTTTCTGGGAGTTTCTGTTTGGCTATAGGAGATCAGCCAAAGCATGTTTCGATAAGAGATAGTGCCCTACTGTTGCATATGAAGTATCTCTTTAGAGGTGTCTGTCTTCATCTTTGCAAGCTTTCAATAGCAGCACAATGCTCTTTATCAAAGGAGATCCTGTTACTGTCAGCAGCAGAAGGCACCTGCCCAAGGCAGAACAAAGGAGCACTTATTGTCACATTCCAGTGATGATATCGAATGACAATATTTTTTGCATAATCTTAAAAATTATGGTGCAGATGTTTTGGAAATGGTTGAAAGTGTTAATTACAATTAGGTGTTTTATGTAGAGAAGTTAGACTCAGTTTTAATATGCCAGTTAAATTCTGGCTAATCACATTTTGCCTGTTACTGCACATAGTGAAACAAGACCCTGGATTCCCTCTTGTTTGCAGCCTGACATATTTTACTCTTTTTCTCTGATACCAGGCAAAGCCAAGAAGTTGCCCTTCAAAGTTAGCCACAGTAGTCTCTTAATAAATTAATTTGTGTATAAATTTTCAATGAGTTGCTGGTGGCTTATAAAATGTATAAAAGAAACTGGAGAATCAGGGAATGTGTGAAGAAAGAATAGAAAGGAAATCTCAGAAATGTTGGAGATGATTGAAAAAGGAGGATACTTGCAGTTTCTTGCCAGAAAAATGTAACTTTAAGGATCAGCACCAATCACCTGGCCAGAGGGGAAACTGGACAATATACACAGGGAACATACAGATTATACAGGAATGGAATGACTGCTACCTACTTTTACTATTTCATGGTAATCTCTGTTAGTCTTCTCATTAATTTCCTACCACCATCTATTTCTATAAATACCAGCAATGTGTCCAAAGGGTTTTTCTACACATACAAGCTTAAAAATACTTCAAAAAGGCCCATTAGAACCTGGTTTCTCAATTATTGCTTCCTGAGAAGAAATTTCCCAAGGGAATATCATAGCAGTTTCAGATTACTTACTTCTTAAGTAATATGTTCATACCAATGTATTGAAAGAACGCATTAATTAGATATTTATTAGTTATTATGATGGCTATGAGAGTCTTTTTACTATTTAGTTTATTCTCTATAAATCCATCATTTCAATTTCAAGAGATCCACTCCAGACCAAAAATCTTTTGAAGGAGAAACACTACAATCTTCTATAAATAGACTACCCGTCTAAAGCCTTCAATGTCAAAAATGTCTCATGTGATAGAGAGGTAGAATAGAACTTATATGTGGTAGAGTAGTATAGTGCTCTACAAGTGAGAGGGATCAAGTTTTGTCCCTGTGCTTAGAGATTTGGTTGATGGAACTGCTCTTTCTTCTGGAACTGCACTCTTCAGCTGTGCTGCAGGTCTGGAGCTTCATGTCCTCCAGTCAGTTGAATCAGGAAACAATTCTTTTAGTATTTTTTTATCTCAGCCAGTTATTTATCTCTCATGTTTAAGAAAATCTTGACAAATGGGCTGAGAAAGCATTTACTTCCTTGTTCTCCAAATGTAACAGGTATGGTACAGGTAGGGTATTTTTAGCATCTTTCTTTCTTATATACTGCTTCCATAAGAAAGAGTTCTCCCAGGTGTCCCTGAGGGTTATTTATTTGAGTCCTGAAGGAAATGTGTAACTGGTTTTTCTGTCTTCATCTTACCTCTTGAAAACTGTTTGTCATGTTCCAAAAGGCTGGGTCCATAAAATGTTGTAAAGAAGAACGAAGCAGTAATTGCCAAGAATCTCTTGAAACCCCTGAATTTCTAATGATTGATCTACCCTTCACATGCACTGGCCTTTTTTTCACTTAACAGATGGCAGTGATGACAATGAAGAAGGCAGTGCCATTGAGAATGAAGAAACTGCCAAAGGAACAGGTCAGTAATGTGGATTACTTTGAGGCCAGACACAGATGCTTTCTGATTATTAGTAAGGATGAGGGAGGAGGAAAGGTCTTCTTCATGTACCTTCTAATATGTACCCTCCTTTCATGTGTTTTTATGTTTTTTAATCAATCACAGATAAAGGAAGGAAGAGAGCCACACCAGGAACCAGAAGGCCACACGCCAGAGCGAGAGACAGGCAGGATGATGATGAGGATGATAAATATGGGACTAGGAGAGCTGGGCATCGCAGACACAGAAGCCGTAGACGGGGACGAGCAGCTGGAAGTGAGGCTGGTGATTCTGATATGGAACCTGAAAAAGCCAGGAAGAATCAGGCAAATCAGAAATCCAAGGAAGATGATGAAGAAGAGGAAGATGAGAAAGGGGGTAAAAGTGGGAAAGGTAAAAATGAGAAGAAAGGGGACAAAAAGCCTGATAAAAAGGGGAAAAAGGAGAAGGCCAACAAGAAGAAAAAAGACAAAAAAAAATCAGGATCAGGGTAATTAAGTTTTTTTTCTTATAATAAAACCATAGTTATGTTACATAAAACGTGTTTTCACTTATAGCTGTGAAATACCAAGAGTCATTATGACTCCCTGTCCTAGGTTACAAAATTGTGCCCAAGGTTTGTATTCTATCCCCATGAGCCGTTGGAGCCAAGGTGGGGCAGTGTTTTCCTTATCTTCTGTTAATGAGCCTAACAATGCCTTGCCACATGACTCATAGATAACTCCCTCCGGGAGTTATCTCTGTTTAATGAACCATCAAGGACCCACTGCATGACTCATAGAATGAGATCATCCCCATTGTGAGATGCTCTGCCCAGGGGGAGGAGCCAAGAATTCCCACCTGGATAAATCCAGGGTTTGGGACAGCACAGGCAGCTTTTATCCACTGGACTTCCAGAGGAGACAAGAGCTGCCAGACGTTTCTACAGGAATCACTGCTTCGACAAGACCGTCTCATCTGGACTACCACTACCACCCTAACTAACAGGGTGTCAGGTTGTATTCTGACTCTGTCAGGTTTTTTTTTGTACTATTACTTTTATTTTATTTTATTTTACTTTACTTTATTTTCTTTTCATCTTATTAAATTGTGTTTCTGACTTGGAGTCCTTCACTGGTTTTGCTTTCAAACCAGCACATATTTTTTGGTGCCCAACGTGGGGCAGGAGGTACTGAGAAAAGTCAGAATTACAATTTTGGGAAAAAGACACCTGTTCACTATGATGCTCAGCATGTTTACATGTGTCTTGTACCTAGCTCTCTATATCTTTCCACACATGGGACAGTATCTGCAGATCTTAATATTCTGGTGTAAACCAGTGTACAGCACTAAAATTGCTTTATTGGTCTATTATGCCTACTGCATGATAACCTCCGAGGCAATGAGCACAATTCAGACTATGTACTCAATTTTGTTGTCTTGTCCCGGTCTAGGATGTTTTGTTTGGGGTCTCAACAATCTCACCCAGCCACAGTGGGGAGGGATAAAGATTGGTTTTTTCCAGTCTTTCAAGCCTGATGCAGCAGTTTTTGGAAATATTGAGTTCTCTCTGGATACCAAGGACAGCATAATGTTGTTGTTAGTCCTGCTTTCTCTTCTCTGCACAGCCTGCACCATGCTTAAAGTGCAGCGTTTTCTTGAGGCAGAGGAGAAAAGAACCAAATGCACAGCAACAGCCTTCGTGTCTACACACATTGTCACAGAGGAGAAAGGAACCAAAAGCCAGGCAACAGTGTCCGAGTCTACACAGACAGTCACAGAGGAAATAGAAGCCAAAAGCCAGGCAACAGTGTCCGAGTCTACGCAGACTGCCACAGAGGAGAAAGGAACCGAAATCAAGGCAACAGTGCCCACCTCCACACAGACTGCCACAGAAGAGAAAGAAGCCACATGCAAAGCCACAATATCTGTGTCTGTGCAGGTTGTCACAGAGGAGAAAGAAGCCAAAAATGCCAGCATCTCCACACAAACCATCACTGAACTGGAACAGCCTAAACCGGTAGCAGTTGCTCCTGTTCAGAAGAAGAAAGCAAAGAACAAATCAGTCCGCATAGTGACTGATGAGGATGCAGCAGGACCTTTGCACCCAGCAGAAGAGCCAGAGCCAGAGATCATCACTCGCTCTCTGTCCCTGGGTGAGCTATGTGACCTGCGGAGGGAATTCACCCGCCAGACAAATGAATCTGTCCTGACTTGGCTGCTCCGTGTCTGAGACGCTGCAGCCAATGACACCATTCTGGATGGAAGTGAGGCCAGGCAACTGGGATCGCTGTCCCGGGAGGTGGTCATTGACCAGGGGATCGGGAGAACCCAAGAAACTCTCAGCCTCTGGCGACGGCTGCTAACAAGTGTGAAGGGCAGATACCTTTGTAAAGAAGATCTCCAGGTGCACCAAAGAAAGTAGAACACAATAGAACAAGGTATCCAATGCCTGAGGGAATTGGCCGTGCTGGAGATCATTTTCTCAGAAGACGAGAGATATCCTAAAAGCCCAGATGAAGTCCAGTGCACGTCGCAGATGTGGTTGAGATTCACACGGCTTGGACCAGAGATGTACCCCCGTTACCTGGCAACGCTGCAATGGAGGGCAGGCGAGGACAGGGTGGGCGTCTTGGTCAATAAACTAAGAATTTATGAGGACACTGTCACCGCCCCATTTCGTACCCATGTTTCATCCATGGAAACAAGGCTGGCTGAGCAAATCCGAAGCTTGATTAAAGAAGAAATTTACCACGTCTCGCCAGAACCAACAAGAGTCTCTGCCATTAGGAGCAGGCATCCCCCAGCAAGGGAGAGAACATACACTCCATGAGGTAACCTCTGGTCTTTTCTTCGGGAGCATGGAGAAGACATGAGGAAGTGGGATGGAAAACCCACCTCCTCCTTAGCAGCCTGGGTACATGAACTGAAAAAAGAGACCCCTACCACAAGAAGTTTGTCTAGAGTCAATGCTGCTCCAGTCTCTCGAGCACAAAACTCCAGACGGGACAGGAATGATGATATGACTGATCCTCTCGAAGGAACCTCAAGAACATATTTACAGGAAGAGAGTAGTGTGCACCATGACCAGGAATAGGGAGGCCCTGCCTCTAGCCAGGTAGAGGAAAGGGACAATCGGATCTATTGGACTGTGTGGATCTGATGGCCTGACACATCTGACCCACAAGAGTATACGGCTTTGGTTGACACTGGCTCTCAATGTACCCTGATGCCATCAAGGTATGTAGGAACAGGATCCGTTTCTTTTTCTGGAGTGGCAGGAGGGTCCCAGCACCTGACTGTAGTGGAGGCCAAAGTGAGTTTAACTGGGAATGGGTGGCAAAAACACCCCATTGTGACTGGTCCAGAGGCCCCATGCATCCTTGGCATAGACTATCTCAGAAATGGATATTTCAAAGACCCAAAAGGATATCGCTAGGCTTTTGGGATAGCTGCTGTAGAGACAGAAGGCATCAGACAACTGAATACCTTGCCTGGTCTCTCAGATGACCCCTCTGCTGTGGGACTGCTGAGAGTTGAAGAGCAACAGGTACCAATCGCCACAGCAACAGTGCACCATCAGCAATACCACACCGACAGGGATTCCTATCCATGAGATGATTCGTAAACTGGAGAGCCAAGGGGTGGTCAGCAAGGCTCGTTCACCTTTCAACAGCCCTATATGGCCAGTGCGTAAGTCCAGTGGAGAATGGAGACTGACTGTGGATTATCATGGTCTGAATGAGGTCACGCCACCACTGAGCGCTGCTGTACCAGACATGTTGGAGCTTCAGTACGAGCTGGAGTCCAAGGCAGCAAAGTGGTACGCGACCATCGACATTGCCAATGCCTTCTCCATTCCTTTGGCAACAGAGTGCAGGCCTCAGTTTGCTTTCACCTGGAGGGGTGTGCAGTATACCTGGAACCAACTGCCCCAGGGGTGGAAGCACAGTCCCACAGTCTGCCACGGACTAATCCAGACTGCATTGGAAAAAGGTGAGGCTCCTGAACATTTCCAGTATATTGATGACATTATTGTATGGGGGAACACAGAAGGGGAAGTCTTCAACAAAGGAGAGAAAATTATCCAGATTCTACTGAAAGCTAGTTTTGCCATTAAGCGAAGTAAGGTTAAGGGACCAGCTCAAGAAATCCAGTTCCTGGGAGTCAAATGGCAAGATGGTCGTTGCCAGATACCCACAGAAGTAATCAACAAGATCACCGCGATGTCTCCACCAACAAGCAAGAAGAAACACAAGCTTTCCTAGACGCCATAGGCTTTTGGAGAATGCACATTCCTGAGTACAGCCAGATTGTGAGTCCTCTCTACCTGGTTACCCGCAAGAAGAATGATTTCCACTGGGGCCCTGAACAGCAGCAAGCCTTTGCCCAGATCAAGCAGGAGATCGCTCATGTGGTAGCCCTTGGCCCAGTGAGGACGGGACCAGAGGTAAAGAACCTGCTCTACTCAGCAGCCGGGAACAATGGCCTGTCCTGGAGCCTTTGGCAGAGGGTACCTGGTGAGACTCAGGGTCGACCACTGGGATTCTGGAGTTGAAGCTACAGAGGGTCTGAAGCCAACTACACTCCCACGGAAAAGGAAATCTTGGCTGCCTATGAAGGAGTTCAAGCCGCCTCAGAAGTCATTGGCACTGAAACACAGCTGCTTCTGGCACCCCGACTGCCGGTGCTGGGGTGGATGTTCAAGGGAAAGGTTCCTTCCATGCATCACGCCACTACTTGGAGCAAATGGATTGCCCTCATTACACAGCGTGCCCGTATTGGAAACCCAAATCGCCCTGGGATTCAGGAAGTTATAACAAACTGGCCTGAAGGTGAGACTTTTGGATTATCTTCTGAAGAAGAAGAGGAGCAAGTGACACGTGCCGAGGAGGCCCCACCATATAACGAGCTACCGGAGACTGAGAAACGATACGCCCTCTTCACTGATGGTTCCTGCCGAATTATAGGCGCTGACCGGAGATGGAAAGCCGCAGTATGGAGCCCCACACGACGAGTTGCACAAGCTACCGAGGGACAAGGTGGATCGAGTCAGATGGCAGAGCTTAAAGCTGTCCAGCTGGCTTTGGATATTGCTGAACGAGAGAAGTGGCCGAGGCTCTATCTCTACACTGACTCATGGATGGTAGCTAATGCCCTGTGGGGATGGCTGAATCACTGGAAAAAGGCCAACTGGCAGCGCAGAGGGAAACCCATCTGGGCTGCTGAGATTTGGCAGGACATTGCCACCCGAGTAGAGAAGCTAACCGTGAAGGTTCGACACGTGGATGCACACGTACCCAAGAGTCGGGCTAATGAGGAGCATCGCAACAATGAGCAGGTAGACAAAGCTGCCAAGGTGAAAGTATCACAGGTGGATCTAGACTGGCAGCACAAGGGAGAATTATTCCTAGCTCATTGGGCCCATGATGCCTCTGGTCATCAGGGAAGAGATGCAACATACCGATGGGCCCGTGACTGAGGGGTGGACCTTACTATAGACAGCATCTCACAAGTCATCCATGACTGTGAGACCTGCGCTGCAATCAAACTGGCCAAGCGGGTGAAGCCTCTGTGGTACAGTGAATGATGGTTGAAGTACAGGTATGGGGAAGCCTGGCAAATTGACTACATCACCCCTCCCCAGACCTGCCAAGGCAAGCGCTATGTGCTGACCATGGTAGAAGCAACCACAGGATGGCTGGAGACGTACCCTGTGCCTCACGCTACTGCCCGGAATACCATCCTGGGCCTTGAAAAATAAGTCCTGTGGAGACACGGCACCCTGGAGAGAATCAAGTCAGACAACGGGACACATTTTAAGAATGGCCTTATAAACACCTGGGCCAAAGAACATGGTATTGAATGGATATACCACATCCCTTACCATGCACCAGCCGCCGGGAAAGTTGAACAGTGCAATAGACTATTAAAGACTACCCTGAAGGCACTTGGTGGAGGGACCTTCAAGAATTGGGACATAAACTTAGCCAAAGCCACCTGGATGGTCAACACCCGAGGCTCCATCAATCGAGTTGATCCTGCCCAGTCTGAACGCTTGCACACAGTGGATGGAGATAAAGTCCCTGTGGTACACATAAAAGAGATTTTAAGAAAGACTGTTTAGATTAATCCCACCTCAGGCAAAGGCAGACCAATCCGTGGGATTGTTTTTGCTCAAGGACCTGGTTATACTTGGTGGGTAATGCAAAAAGATGGAGAAACCCGTTGTGTACCACAAGGAGACCTAATTTTAAGTGAGAACTAGAATTAGTGTGTAAGGTTTCATTCTGTGTATATATGTATGTAGCTGTGAGAAGGTATGATGTAGATGGTGATAGAATAAGGGGTGGATTATGTCCTAGGTTACAATGTAAAATTGTGCCCAAGGTATGTATTCTATCCCCATGAGCCGTTGGAGCCAAGGTGGGGCAGTGTTTTCCTTATCTTCTGTTAATGAGCCTAACAATGCCTTGCCACATGACTCATAGATAACTCCCTCCGGGAGTTATCTCTGTTTAATGGGCCATCAAGGACCCACTGCATGACTCATAGAATGAGATCATCCCCATTGTGAGATGCTCTGCCCAGGGGGAGGAGCCAAGAATTCCCACCTGGATAAATCCAGGGTTTGGGACAGCACAGGCAGCTTTTATCCACTGGACTTCCAGAGGAGACAAGAGCTGCCAGACGTTTCTACAGGAATCACTGCTTCGACAAGACCGTCTCATCTGGACTACCACTACCACCCTAACTAACAGGGTGTCAGGTTGTATTCTGACTCTGTCAGGTTTTTTTTTGTACTATTACTTTTATTTTACTTTACTTTATTTTCTTTTCATCTTATTAAATTGTGTTTCTGACTTGGAGTCCTTCACTGGTTTTGCTTTCAAACCAGCACACTCCCTTACTTGGGACAGTCAAATTAGAGCTAAACAGGTATTCTTTGTCCTGCAATGCGGAAATGATGGCTGAGTGAAATGAAAACTTTCTAGTAAGTCATATCTAGTTATATCCCAGTTTATGAGCTGTTTTCTAGACAAAGGGAAAATGACAGAGGAAAAGAGAAAGTAGTAGATGGAGGTGATAACAGGTGAGATCTGCCCTGCTTTTTTCTTTCCACAAATCTAAAATGCCCCAAACCCTCAAGCTGATAACCCTCCAAAAAAAGCCAAGTTTTATTTTCAGTATAGAACTAAAATCTTGATGCCTCTCAGAAGATCACATTCTTGTTTCTCCGTCATTTTTGAGCTAGCTTTTTAAGATCAGTGCCAAAACTTCAAGAACCCAGAACCGAAAACTGAGATGAGGTGTTCCAATCTGTCTCCCACTCACTTCCTCTGAAATATCACTTTTCAACTTTCGAAAGTATCTAATACAACCTGGGGTCTCTAGAAGACTCCAGTGATAGGGAGCACTTAAGAAAAACGTTTCCATTTCTCTGTCATCTTAGCATTCCCTTGCTCCTTGTCCCTTCTTGTGCTTTTGAAAGGAAGCAACCCCTTGCAGCAATGTATAAGGGAGCAAGGCGCACTAATCTCAGTGGGGAGAGAGAGAAACTCCCGTTCCTCATTCAGCACTTGTTACAGCTGTTTCTATTCCCAGAGGCATCACTGGAGAGCACAGCAGGAGTAAAAGGAAAAAAAAATACAGGGAGATATGCAGTTGTATTAATTTTCTGTGATCCCATTTCTATATGTGTGCACTTCATTTCCCTTCCCAATGAGAATGAGAATGCCAAAAATCTTTCTTTCTGCTGGTTCTTCACTGTGGTGGCAATTATACTCCTGTGTGCAGTACATTTTCCTGTACTCACAGAGCAACAGTCCTGAATGTGTAAATTCATGTTCTTTTGCTTATTTTTGTCTTAATTGTAAACATTTACTCAGTGTTAATATTAAAAGACCAATGAAAAAAGAAAGCTGAACAAGGGTGCAATGTTTTTCATTGTCATCCAAAGTTCCTAATATCAAAATACATAATTTTGGGCTAAGTAACTTGAAATTCCTACCTGGAACAAGACTGCTCTTGAAGTATTAAGCCTAACAACATTTGAGGAAAAACTGAGGACACTCTCAAAGATAACTCAAGACTATTGTATTTTTAGGCTCACAGGAGCTGTTGAAAAGATTGCAGAATAATAAGAACATTTTTAAATATTTTCAAAAGGAAAAACAAAATAACATAAGAATGAAGGATAACAGGCTGGTGATCAGTTTGGCTGTGATTGAGATAAAGGGTTTGCAAAGCTTCAGAATGGAAAATAAGGTTGGCAGTATAGAAACATGTAGTCTGTGAGGACCTAACACAACAAATGCTCTCTACTGTTTAAACATAGACCTTACTGATGCAGTTTTTTAGTTGCCAAGGTGTTTCAGCTTGAAATATCATGAAAAGAGCAAAATCAGAAGTGGAGAAAGAAAGCACACAAAAAAAAATCCCTAAATGAAAAATGAAACTATTTTACGGAGAGATAATGTATTGACTGCTGTCATTGTGGCTTGTGCTAAATTCTAGCAACGTTGCCCATTTTGGTGAGGCCACAGTACAAGCCAGTAGAATCTGCTGCAGTTTCCCTCTTCCCCCTCTGTACTTTCCATTTAAATCAGGAAAATCTCTTCATACACTACTTATTTTACATAAAGGACATAAGGGAATCCTAGAAGAACTCTGAATAGATTTCCCGGTTTAGTTGTTTTGTTTTTTTCAAAACTTAAATATTACGCTCTTGGCTAATTTGTGGTAGTGAGTTCTTTCTGGGTGAGTTTTAAATCTCCTGTTCTCAGGTGTTAATGGTTGTTGATGAGGCTGATTGTTACCTATTACTGACGGTGTGAGGAGGCCCTGCTCAACACTGCTCATAATCATCAAGCCCGAAGTATCAATGATAAATTGATCCTTTAGTCTCACTGTGGGGGTCTGTGATGTTCTTGGGTTTAAAAATGGTTTGGTTCTTTACTGCCTTGTTTCATTTTGTCTGATTGATTTTGGAAACTCTTTGCAGTCATATGAGAAAAAAAAAATAGGAATGGGATAATATTCCTCCAACTGCATAGCTCTATCTGTGAATAAATAAACTGACTTTTATTTGGTTTGCTCAAGAGTATAAAACTTCTGTGAAAGCCTGGAGGTACATGGAAGATTAAGACACTACCTTTTTTTTTAACTGAATAGCATTAACTGACAGGCAATGATATGGGGATTATCTGTATAAATAAAATTTACACAAAAGAACAGAAAGAAAGATTTCAAATTTAGTCAAATTTATTTAATTGCCATGCTATACTCTCAAAGTCATACCAGTCTTATCTTGTAGCATCCTAGCTCAAAGAAAACATTTTCATCATAATTTTTAATGCTATACACAGAAATAATGTGAAAAATAAATTGCATCCATAAAGAGGAGATGTAACTAAAACAAAAGTAGAGATGTATAATAAGGTTGTAAAACCAAACTAGAGATGCATAGAATGAAGAATTTCGTTATATGTGTAACTTAAAGAAGCACTTGATTTCAAGAGCTCTACTGACTTAGTATTGAATAGGAGCCAAGGAGAATGAGGGCTTTATGCCAAGATAGTTATTGACACTTGATGCTTTATGTTAGCCTGCAGGTCACAATGAACCCTTCTGGCCTTCAAACGTGTGAATAAAAACCTCTATGATGATAAATAGCATTTTAACCTTTAATAACAGGGTGACCCACAGCTATGGGAACCTCTTCCTTTCCTTTGCTAACTTCTGTGTGTCTGAAATTTTTCAGCTCATCCCCTAATCCTTTGCTATAATTAAGTCAAATTTATGAACACTATAGGTAGATGATCAATAAGAAATTTGTATTTTTCTGTGTTTCAAATAGTATTTTGTTTTTATTTTGTTTGTTTTGATCCTAGAAATATTCTTGCTGGTAAACTCTTGTGTCATTTATATCATTTAGATCTCTACAATGACCTGTGTTATCTGTTCTGGTAGAAGGAAAATTTTATAATTTTTAAATTATTCAGGAGATAGAACCTATGCATTAGGTAATGAATCATTCAGCTCTCACATCAGAATTTGGATATCAAACCCTCAGAAAGGTGAAGTATGAGCAAAAGAGTCTTAAAACTACTTGTTTGATAAAGTCAGAATGAATTTTTCTCCAATTAAGGCAGAAAACCATTAAAAATCCCCCCAAAACCCCAAGTACAGTTTCAAACATTCAGAAGACAAACACAAAAGCAAACAAATCAACAAAAGAAGCTAAAGAAAGCACAAGAATATATAGAAATACATCAAACTGCTATCACCAACTTAGTGGTAGTTATCATTGTCAGCTTTTTAGGGAGAAAGTCAGAGTCTATTGATACCCTTTTTTTATAATTTTTCTGTTCACTGGCATAATAAGAAGAAAGACCTGTTGCTAATGAATTCCTACATGCCATTCGTTATATGACATGCAAGATTGCTCACAGAAAAGGGGTATCTATGCAGATTTTAGTAAAGTGAATGTTCTTTTAATCAGCAATTCTTTGCAAAGATACTGCAAACTGATGTATGGATAATAAGTTCAGATCACAGACACAACATACCTGGAGATGCCATTACAATTGTATCTCCTTTCCTGCAATGCTTGCTGCTTTCTTGTGGTCTTGCTGCAATGTGGCTTTGAATTTTTCCCATCTATGAAATGTTATGCCTTGGTAAGTGCATGGGTTGTCATTTGGTGTTTAAATTTGTTTTAGCTGAGGCTGTGGTGTCTCTTCCTTCTACTGTGACACACTAAGGTGAAGGAGTTTGTTTTTATGGCTGCAGTTATAGCATCCTCACTTGACCATTGTGAGTTTGGGTTGGACTATTAGGAGGCTGATTACAGCTGCAGAATCAATAAGTGACTGTCAGATTTTACCCCAAGAGTGCTGCTCACTGTCCCTGTGATTTTGAAGGTGTAGTGCTTGTTTGCCTGCAGCTCTGCATTTAGTATGGAAGTTTTGCCTTTCCTACTAAAATTAATAACAAGTCTAAATGAAGTGTGTTCTCCCTTCTGTGCAAATATGAAGGCATTTATCTGGTCTCAAATTTAACAGAAATTAACAAAAAGTATGTTTTCCTGTGAAAACTTCTGTCCTATCTGAGTTTTGGTGATGTTTTTTGTTCCTGCTTTTGTTTGAAGCTCTGATTCTGAATCTGAGGAGGAGCCAATTACAGAGGAGGAATTGGCCAAGCTGAAAGAAGAGGTAGAAGAAAAAAAGAAACTCATTGCCACACTACGAAACAAGCCTTGGAAGATGAAAAAGAAGTTGTCTGTCCTGAAGTATGGTTTGATTTCTATAATGAATATCTGCTGTCCCGCTTTGCACTGTTTTTCTGAATTTTCACTTTAGTTCTGCACCTACTCACAAATTAAGTTCAGACCCCTCTAATCTCTGTTCCCCAGGAGGTATTCTCACAATAAGTGGAGGTAATTGTGTTGCAGATCAGTGCTCTCTTGTCCCAGTAGAGCTGAAATCAAATATGGAAAGCTAACATACTTTTGCTTTTGGAATTTCCATTACAACCCAGTGCAAAATCTTTTCCTTTTCTTCAGTTAGGTTGATGCTGCTGAATTATTCCATTGGTGAGATTAATATCTCATTAGTATCTCCCAGAAAAATGATGCAATTGCAGGATTACCTCAAGATTGCTAGAGAGAGAGGATTTTTTCCCCTAGTCTGACTTTTAGGAAAGTAAAAACTTACGAAAAAGCAAACTCTTTGAAGTAGAACTTGTGCTTTCATGCATTTTTATTTATGCTACAAAGAAAACTGTGTTTTGCTTTATCAAACCTATCACTTGGAAGCCAAAATTTAAGTATTCATGTTCATTTAAATTTCCATCAAGCACAACTTGGGTAAATAGAGTTAACTTTATTCTTTTGACAAAACTGCTATGCTCCCCTGTTTAGATGACTTATTGACTGTGACATACCAAGACACCAACAAAATATATCTAGCAGAGAAAGGATGGTCTGTCCTGCAGAGATTTTTTAATATGAACAGAAAACACAGATATGAAATATGATGTGGAAAGTCTATAGATTTGTCCTTTTAGAAGGTAAGGTAATTTTGGAAATTGTAAACTTGCAAAGAGGTAATGAAAAGAATCACAGAAGGTAAAAGGGAACAGGAGATGTAGAATAGAAGCCGTGTGAAGATAAGAGAAATTTCGCAAAATATAAATAAGCAGATTAAAGTTTGAATAGTCTACAGCTAAAGGATCCCCTTGTACGGAGAAAGTTCCTAATTTCACAGCCATTCTTCTATCCAATAATTCCTAGCAATTCCAAGGAAACTTCATACCTTCGTATGTCCCTGAGACTATTTTCTGTTATTGCTTTTTCATTTGGGCAGTGATGACTCTCAAACATGTAGCTAAAGGATGATCAAGAAACACTTCTGGGCCTTGGGATATCTGGTAAGGAAAGCTGGCTTTAAAAGAGGTTATTTTTTCCCCTATACTGCCAGTAGTGGGCAGTGATATTGGAAGAAACAGATTCACCCAGTATATTAATACAATAGTTCACAGAAAAAATGCTCCTAGAAACTCTGCTAAGGCTCTTGGAAGATGGGGATGTGATTTGAGATAATAAGCACGTCTTTACCAGGGAAAAGACTGCCTAAACAGACCTTCTGTGATAAAGTAACTACATTAGTGGACAAAGAAAGGGCTGTGTATGTCATTTAGCTGGACTTCTGTAAGGTCTTTGACATGGTACCCCAGAAAATCCTTCTCTCCAAATTGTAAAGATATGGATTAAATAGGTGGACTGTATGGTTGCTAAGAAATTGCCTGAATGGTTACACCCAGGGAGTTGGTGGCCAGTGGGTCAATGTCTGTTTGGACATCACTGACAAATGGTGTCATTCATATTGGGACCACTGCAATTTAATGTCTTCATCAATCACATAGATGGAGGGATCGTGAGCACCCTCAGAAAATTTGCAGATGACACCAAGCTGCGTGGTGCAGTTGACACACCTGAAGGACAAGATGCTGTCCAGAGGAACCTGGACAAGCTCAAGAAGTGGGCAACTGGGAATCTCATTAGGTTTAACAAGACTGAATGCTCCAACTTTGTTGGGGCAACCCTCATCATCAATATAGGCTGGGGGTAGAACAGACAGAGAGCAGCCCTATGGAGGACGTGGGGGTGCTGGTGGGTGGAAAGTCAAAGAAAGACTACAATGTGAATTTGCAGCCCAGAAAACCAAATGTGTCTTGGGTTTCATCAAAAGCAGGATGGCCAGTAGGGTGAGGTAAGGGATTCTGCTTCTCTAAACCACTCTAGTGAGAGCCCAACTGGAGTGCTGTGTCCAGATTTGGGGTTCTCAGTACAGGAAAGGCATGAACCTGCTTGAGCAACGAAATGGTCGGAAGACTGGGACAACTTTCCTGTAGAGACAGGCTATGAGAGTTGGGTTGTTCAGCCTGGAGAAGAGAAGGCTCTGGAGACACCTTATAACAGCCTTTCCATACTTAAAGAGGGTTTTTAAGGAAGATGGGAACAGATTTTTGTAAGAGGATGTGGTAATTAGACAAGTGGTAATAAAACCTTAAATAAAACCTTAAACAAAACAGTAATAAAAACTTAAGAATTTAAATTCAGACTCCATATAGGGAAGATATTCTCTATGGTGAGGGTAGAGAGACACTGGAGGGAGTTGCCCAGAGAAGTTGTGGACGCCCCATTCTGGGAAGTGTCCAAGGACAAGCTGGGTAGAGCTGTGCTCAACCTGGCCTAGTAAGAGTTGTCCCTGTTCATGGCAGAGGGTCTGGAAATAAGTGATCTATAAGGTTCTTTCCAGCCTAAACCATTTAATGTTCTTCTGATCCCAAGACATACATACCAAAATGCAGTTATAGAGTGTGTTTTCTAGAGCCCTGTTTTTGTAATTTTTTCTTTGGAGCCTAAGTTCAACAGAGTTGCAAAACAAGATCTGGAGTTTTTATGCTATTTAAAGTAAAAATTTTATCTTATAAGTGGGCACTCTATTATGATTACAGTTACAATAATATCAGAATATTTTAAAGTATTGTTTAATGTTCTGTATTTTAGCAAGTTATTTGAGATTTATAACAGAATCATTAGTCTGATTGATTGACATTATAGGCATTGTTCTTGTACATATGAAAAATGGATAGATGCTGGCTGTAAGAGCCTTAAACTTTTAAATCAATAATGTGACTTTTGAATAACTTTGTGCTAGCATTTCTGGCTCTTGAAACTCTTGGTGAACCATTGTTAGTAGCAAGTATTTCCCTTTGTCATCTTCTTCCCTTTGAAGGATTTAGAATATCATGGGATGTGTGGTGAAAAAACCAAAACTATCTTCTTACAGGTAGAAAAACAAATTGCCCTATTCTTTGTCTACCAACTTTCACAATTGAGAGATACTTTATTGGAGGTTTCTTCTAAGCATTATGATAAATATTACATAATTTTATAAGCCAACCCCCACTTCCATCTTTCTTCAATATTAGCATCTTTTATTTCCAAGAATGAAAAAAAATTGCTATCCAGTAATACTCCTATACATAACAAAAAAAGACCAAAACCCTACTTTTTAAAATATTATTTTGAATAGTTAATATTAGCATCAATTAGGACTTTTCATTTTAATTTTTTTTAAATAACTGTTGTCGGCACAAACAATTTTTGGGGAAAGATTTAATTTCTACTGAAATTTGTGGTTTTTTTTTTTTTTAAAGATATTTTAAATAATTAAAACATTTTAAAAATCATTTTCAAAGAAACATTTTTTCATGGCTTAAGCTGTA
This sequence comes from Acrocephalus scirpaceus scirpaceus, assembly GCA_910950805.1. NCBI lineage: Eukaryota > Metazoa > Chordata > Aves > Passeriformes > Sylviidae > Acrocephalus > Acrocephalus scirpaceus. The sequence continues at coordinate 55,683,197 of OU383776.1, forward strand.
TAGAGTGGGAAAGATGATTTATACTTAACTCCAGTGACTATTTTGTAAAATGATAAATATTTTCCTTCACTCTTTGGAAAATGCATGAATGAACAATAATTTTAGAAAACAGATGTGGAACTAGTTAGGGCAGTGCAGTGACAGAGAATGAGAGAAAGGCAGAAGTACTAAATGCCTTCTTTGTCTCAGTCATCAGTATCAAGATCAGGTGTCCTTATGATACCCAGCTCTTTGAGCAGGAAGTTGGTGATGGGGAAATGAATGAAGCCCCTACAATCCAGTAGGAGATGGTTAGTGTCCTGTCAATTACACAGGGACAAGGCTATGTGACCTGGTGGGATCCACTCCAGGGAATTGGTGAAAGAACCAAAGCACTCTCAATCATCTACCAGCAGTACTGGTTAACTGGAGAAGTTCCAGCTGACTAGAAATCAGCACATGTAACACTCATCTGCAAGAAGGATCAGAAGGATGATCTGAGGAACTACAGGCTTGTCAGCCTATACCCAGTTCCCGGCAATTTATGGAAAATATTATCAGGAGATCAAGTCCAGCCGACATGGTTTGAAGAAAGGCCGTTGTGACTGGCCAAACTAATCACCTTCTATGACAAAGTGATCCACTTTGTATATGAAGGGAAAGCTGTGGATGTCATCTATCTAGGCTTTACTAAAGCATCTGACACAGTCTCCCAAAGCATCCTTCCAGGAAAACTGGCTTGGGTGGGTGCACTCTTCAACGGGTAAAAACTAGGTGTTTGTCTGGGCCCCGAGAGTGGTGGTGAATGGAACAAAATCCAGCTGATGGCCAGTCATTGTTGGTGCTCTCCACAGCTCAGTTTTGGAGTCAGTGTTGTCTTAAATTTTTATTAATGAGCTGGGCATGGGAATTGAGTGCACTCTCATTAAATTTGCAGATGACACCAAGTGGGTGGGAATGTTGGTCTACTTGAGGGCAGGAAGGCTCTGCAGAGGGACAGACTCAATCAATAATGGGCTGAGGACAACTGCAGGAGGTTCAACAAGGCCAGGTGCTGTGTCTTGCCCTGGGGTTGCAGCAGGCCCTGTGCAGTGCTACTGTCTTGGGGTGAAGCGGTTTGAGAGCTGTTCTTCAGAGAGGAACTTGGGGGTTGCTGTTTGAACATAGGCCAGCAGTGTGCCCAGGTGGCCAAAAAGGGCAGTGGCCTCCTGGCCTGTGTCAAGAACAGCGTGGCCAGCAGGACGAGGGCAGCGATCTTGTACTGGACGAGGGCAGCCCAGTACTGGGCACTGGGGAGGTCTCACCCAAGTCTGTGCTCAGTTCTGGGCCCCTCACCTTAAAAGGGACATTGAGGGACTGGAGCCTGTCCAGCATAGGGCAACAAGGCTCCTGAAAGGACTAAAGAACATCTCTCATGAGTGACATCTGAGGGAGCTAGGGTTGTTTAGTCTCAAGAAGAGGAGGCTCAGGAGGGACCTCATTGCTTTTTCCAACTCCCTGAAAGCAGGTTGTGGTGAGTCAGGGCCCCATATCTGCTACAGTGCCTGCAGTGAGAGGACAAGAGGAAATGGTCTTAAAGCTGAGACAAGGGAGAGTCAGATTAGGTACTAGAAAAAGCTTTTTTGCTATTAGGTTAGTCATGCATTGGAATAGGATGCACCAGGGAGGTGGTGGAGTCACCATCCCTGGAGGTGTTCAATAAGCATCTGGATCTGGTGTTCAGTGATATGGTTTAGTGTTTTTGGGGTTACAGTGGTAGTGCTGGGCTGATGATTTCCCATAAGATCTCTTAAAGGTCTCTCCCAATCTTGACCATTCTATGAGTCTATGATTGTTGGATTAGAAGAAGGTACAAAAGAAATAAAACAAATGGGCCAGAACTTCAGCTGTTGCAAACTGGAAAACCTTCTGGGAAAGCTATCCCAAATTAAGTTTGAGGATCGGATTTTGGGAACTGCTTCCCTGTTTGTGCATTTTTCTACCTGGGTTTTGCACCAATATGAAGAAACGGGAAGGGTTTAAATGCTGTGCTACTGTGTTCGGTATACACATCTCACTTCCCTTCCCCTGCTCATAGCACTTTAGATAAACAAAATTTCATGCTATAAAAACACAAAACATTAGTAAGTGGATAGTTTATATCCAACAGCAATGCTTTTTATGGTACCATATAATTAGAGAATTGAGCACAAGAATCCAGAGATTTGCCAACAGTGTTCTCTAAAGTTATACATTCTCTAAAGAAATTTGAGAAGTTTTTTTCTACTAGGAAAATCAGAGCAGTGCAGAACTGTTCTTCACTTAAAATTATAGAATGGTTTGGGTTGGGAGGGCCCTTAAAATTAAATTTATTCCAACCCATTTATTCTTTTCCTACCATTGGAAGGGACACCTTTTACTAGACCAGGTTGCTCAGAGCCCCATCCAGCCTGGCCTCAAACACTTCCAGGGATAGTGCCTCCACAACTACTCTGGACAACCTATGTCAGCACTTCACCACCTTCACAGCAAAAAATTTCTTCCTAATATCTAATACAAACTTGTTCTATCTCAGTTGGAAGCCATTCCTCCATGACCTATCACTATAACCTCTACTAAGAAGTCCCTCCCCTATCTTGCAGGTCATCTTCAGGTACTGGAAGGCTGTAACTAGTTCACCTTGAAACATTTTTATTTCCAGGCTGAGCAAACCCAGTTTCTTCAGGCTTTCCTCATAGGAGGCTGGCTCCATCCTCCTAATCAAGTTACCCTAAGAGCAATTTGGTGGTTCTCCTTTGGACTAGCTCCAACAGGTTAATGTACTTCCCTTTTCCACTGATGTGGTCACTCCATCACAGCAGATCACATGCTAGGGACAGAATACGTTATGATGATTTTTCAGTATTTCTGTAGCATAAGTCATTTTATTACAGGACTTAGGCCGCCCATCAAGACAAATTAATTGGAAATAAGATGTTTCATAAGCATACAAACCCAAAGATGTATAAGGTGCATGTGTGAGATGGTGGAAATTTCTTATCTTTTGTTGCACTCTTTATACTCCCATCAATCAGTATTTCATCTCTCTTACTGTGGACATACTGACAGTCCTGGAGGCCAGACTGGTTGTCTTGGAGGCCAAGTGGGTATTAAATAACACTATAATTTGCCCACTATTATTACTGAACTGCTTTTCAAGTGAGCTGTGCAAATGAAAATATTTGTTTTGAAGCCTGTTTTCAGCCAATCTTGTAAGACTAACAAAAGTCCTGGACTATCAGTATTTCTGTTTATTGAGCTTTTAATTCTTATAGTCTGAAACCTTCCTGAACTGTTACTGAAAGATATAATCAATCCACTCAAATTGTATTCATTAGCAACAAGCTCTAAGAGCTGTAATGCATCCTCTACAGCACAGAAGTGCCTGAGGTACCATACACCTAGCACTTAGGGAGCTGTAACTCCACACCCTGTATTAATAATTAACCCAGACTTCTCTGGGACAATAATGCCTGGCCCCCTGAAACATTTATTAGTTCTAGCATGTGTAATTCAATTAATAAGCTTTCTCTAAAGCTTCTTTAAATTCACAGTTAGCTAGTGGAGCACACTTTGGCCTATCTTGTGATACAGATAATTTACCTCTAACACATGATACCAGTGATTACAAAGCTTGATTTTGTTGGTCTGCCTTGTTTTTGACACATCCTTGTGTTTGTGAAGTCTCATTACTTCCAAGTGGTCATGAATATGTACACATGTACTTTTAGGTTTTTGTTGTGGTTTCTAAAGTATTTCTAAGACTTGCTCATTCTTCGTGTTATCACATTTTATTTATATATAGCACAAAAGAAATGGAGGAAAGAGTAAGTTTGACAGAAATCTGCAGGGATGCACAGATAGAGGTCTTTCATTTAGATAGTTTAGACATCAAGGTAGAATCTTTAATTTAGTAATCTGTTGAACTATATTTAACAATTACATGTGTCACAGATATGGAAAGGACACGGGAAGCCTTGTCCCTGACTGAATGGTGCCAAGTTGATGCTGAACTTTTAAGGCCAGGAGGTTTAAGTAATTCACAAACCACAGAGGTCAGGAGTAAGTAGTCAGTGGAGTAATTAGTTAGTGGACTAATCTGCTGCAGAGCTGAGTGGGGGAAGAAAAACTGAGGAGAGAATGAATACATGTTCTGTTTTATGGCCCCAGCATCACAAGCAATATGAAAATGTTATCTAGAATGTTATTGGTAAAATTACCAAGACGTAAGATATGCCTGTAACTTGATTTTCTTTATTCCAACAGTGAAAGAATACTTCCACTATTCTTTCACAAAGTAATTAAAAAAAAATTCTTTCAATTGCATAAAAAGAATAAAAAATAATTTAGATTGGAAAAGAACCTAACCTAATCTAGTCCAGCCATTAACACAGCACTGTCAAGTCCATCTCTAGTCCAAGTCCTTCATCACCACATTTACACACCTTTTTGAAACCTCCAGGGATGATGATTCAACCACTTCCCTTGGCAGCCTGTTCCAATGCTTGACAACATTTTGGTGAAGATATTTTTGTAATATCCATTCTAAACCTCCCCTGGAAAAAACTGAGACTATTTCTTCTTGTCCTGTTGCTTGTACCTGAAAAAAGAGACTGATTCTCTCTTCATTACAACATCCTTTGAGGAGGCAAACTGACTGAGGATACCCTTGATCCCCTCCTCCGATCATCAAAAAAGCAGTACTGAGCCTGGGGAATGCCACTGAAACTGGATGACAGATAGACACCACTCTTTTAGCCATAAAACATGTGCTACTCTTTAATCAATTATATATTGATTATTAACTATGTGATGACTTTGGCTATTACTTCACAAGATTGGAAATACTATTGCCACAATTTTTAATGCATGTTTGAAACACCTTCTTGTTACGATCAGTGTGCTTTAATGATCAATGCATTAATGCCAGCAATTCTATTAATTAAAAAAAAAATAAAGTGTGTCGTTACTAGACCAGAGTAAAATTCAGTGTAAATGAAAATGAAAATAATACTGCAAGTCCACCATTTGGACTTATCTGATTTCTTTCATCATTTAGATAACAAACTTTTAAATATGAGAAAGCAATTTATTAAGACATTGAAAGGAGTTGCTTCATGTTCTTTCATGAAACATGAAAATATCTTCATAAATATTGTGCCCATATGGACCCAACAGTTTTTTTGGTTCAGTCTTTCTTGTGCAACTCAGTTGACTGCACTTGTAACCACTCAGTAAGTAATGGTTGTTTGTGATGCAATGATGAACTTAGTCCAATGCAGGGAAACAGAACGAAAATCAGTGAAAAATAGGTTATAAAATGTTTAGGGAAGAAGGGGTGCAAGGAGAGAGGAAATTTCAGCCACTGCCAAAGCAGAATCCAGGGAAACATTCAGGGGCATCAGCAGCATAAAATCTGTAAGTCCACATTCAAAAAGCAATTTTTTGGTTTGTCCTGGAGAAAAAGCTTAAATACTGATAACACTTGAAAGATTGTTTGATGAAGGTCCGGGTGGCAGATGAGGAAAAGGAAAACTAGTTTTAGTAGAAAATCTTACAAAATTAATTTAAAACAAGTCAAAGAGGGGTTTAAGATAAATAATTTTTAGGATAGTGGAAAGTTCCTTCCTGTTTTGGCTTAACTTTATTTTATATCAGAACAGGTTTGTGGAGAGCTTAAGTGTTTCACTTATAGATGCAAAACGTACTTGTATATGCTATCGAGGATTTTTTAATGTATTTATTGCTGGTTTTATATTATGCCCTTAAATGTCTTACATATGGCTTCATTCTAAAAAAACCCTCAATTTAAAATTTGAAGATTTTATATTCTGCAATGTAACGTAATTAGTGACTGAAAGCACTGAAAGTTTTCTACTCTATGGGCTTTGATTTCAGGAAATTTTCATGAATAAGCCTGAGTCACCCAGTGATAGAAGTGGTAGTAGAATATTTTATGCTGACCTGGGAGATTGATAGGTGTGCAGTTTATTGAGTCTACCTGCATTTATGGCACTGTTCCAGCACTGACGAATTTAGGAGGAAGCTGCCATCTGCTGTCAGGACTCCCTTATATCTGTTGACAGAGCAGCAAGATGTTGGATTCTGAGGCTTGGGTGTAAAGGTGACCCTTGGACACAAGTTTCCTGAGGCTGAACCAATCTATTTTCTCTGACTTACTTGGAAGGGTTGAAATCTAATTGTAGATTTTTCTGAGAATCAAAATGAAAAATGATATATGAGCAGTGTGCTGTAAAATCTCCTCAGTACTCAGAGTGGCTTGGAAAATAAAGAATCCCCTTATTAGGGGGTTAGCTAAATACAGAAAGATCAGACTTAAAAATCCAGATTCAAGTGTGATTCAGAAGCACAGGATTGGAAACAAAGGATCTACACGCTTAAAAGTACATGGCTTGATCCTCAATGAACACTTATAAGGTGATGAATAGGTAGGCTCTGTGCCTGTGAGGGGTGGCTGGGTATTTTTATTTTTTCTAATCTGAATCTTTGGTTTCCTCTTGCTATAGAGAGAGAAAAAAAGTGATTAGATTAGCATTCATAATTTCAAATGTTGGGAAAAGGCCTGCAGAAGTCCTGAGAAGGTCAGGGGAGCTTGCACTGGCCCTGATATTTCACCAGCTGTGTTTGGGTGAAAGCACTTGGATGGAGAGAGTGCTCAGAGGCCTCAAATAAGGAAAGCTCTCAATGACTGAAAATTAATTTTCAGTAACTTCATTTTGCACTTATACGCATATATTTGGATCCTTGGTACTGCAAGCTAAAGCAATATCTGCTGTGGGTGTCTAAGTTGTGAAGGGCCTCAATAGATCTTCAGACTGAAGATAACCCTAAGCATCTGCAGTTACTAAAAATACACAGTTACATCCACAGACATTGAGATTTTTAATCATTAAATTAGAAAAGTTATGACATGGCTAATGGCCATCTTGTCACGTAATTTTAATTCCCTTTTCTCAACTACACTGCTATAATGTCATTAACACAGCCAGATTTTGCAGCTTAACAGTATTTTTTTCCTTCCTTGTATAAAATATATGAGCAGAAAATATAAGCATGATAATTATTTTCACTTTGTAAATTTATCTGTCACAGTTCTGGAATGAAAGAAAGAAATGCGCATCACAATACATATGCATCACAATTAATATTTTCCCAATAGTCTACCTTTTTCCAGGTGCTTTGTGCAATACAATACAATAATAAAAATAAACATAATATAGAATGCTTTGAAGTTATCCAGTGTGACAACAAAACAACAAAACAGTTTACAGCATTGTGTGTACACTGACAGTTAAAAATCCTTAGTCTGTTTTCCAGTGGTTTAGGACACTTTAGAGCACATTTTCTCAAGAGAGACATAATGGAAAGTCATAAATGGAAATGGGATTAAATGGAGGACTCATTAGTATGCACTTGATCTCTTCTCTTTATTGTTTTAATCGATGGGCTTTATGCATTTTATAAAGAGTTTAAAAGATTCCTTTCATCTTTATATTATTTAACTTATGTATCTCTATTGGAAAAACTTTAGGCTTTTGGGGACCAGTGAAGCTGCACTTCAAAAAAAATTACTCTGGGGATGGTACAGCTAGAGAAGATGTATGCAAAAATTTAGAAGAGCTAAATCAAATGTAGTATTGAGAGGGATGGGCACAAGGGAACCAAAGCTCCAGCGTACACACACATATCTCTCCCAACCTGGGAATGCATCCTAAGCTGGCAGTGCAGAGGGGGGAGGTTTAAATGTATCCAGAGCAAGACTAAGACACAAATGAGATCAAATGTTGGTAATCAAAATGATAATTCATTTTAATTCACTATCAAAGAAGAGAGAGAGGAAGAAGTTAGAAGAATAAGAAGAAGCAAAGGATTACAGAAAGTAAGGAAAGTGATCACCATCAAGAATCCACAGCATCCTACAAAGATTCTTCTTTCTTCTGTCAAAGTAACTGTTGGAATAACAGGAATAACTGTGCATTACATAAATGGGCAATAGCTGAACTACAAAAGTCAGTTTACTGATTTACTGTGACTAAAGATATTTCGTAACTTTAACTGGACATAGGCAGGTCTCAGAGCTCCAAATATCTTTGTATTAGATCAGGTGACTGAAGTTGCTTGTATTTTTGCGTTACACATATGTTAAATGTGTCTTCTGCAAAATACAAAATATCAGAGCTTTCCTTTCCTAATATTACTAAGGGAACAAGATTTTACAAAGCTTTATGAGGAGTGAAAAAATTAATATGATAGAGGCAATATAAAATTTACTATAGTATAATCTATATCTCTCTTTTGCCCTCATTTTCCAGGGAAGCACAGCTTTTTGTTGAAAAGTTTGAAGGTGCTCTTGGAAAAGGAAAAGGGAAAAAATTCTATGCATACAAAGTGATGATGACCAAGGTAAATTGATTGCTTCACTAACTTCCTGTAAAGCTAATGGGAAACCTTCTGGAGATTATTGCCATGGGTACTCATCTTCCACAGCAGTGTTCCTTGTCTTTCCATGGATTTTAAACTTTTATTTTCACTGCTCTTGCATGAAAATATTTATAATGAAAGCCTATGGTTTTCTTTTTGAAACTTGTAATCAAAACAAAATCAACTGCTTTAAAGGAGTTTGCAAGAGTTCAATATCTTGTGAAAATTAAATTTTCTTGGTTTAGTTTGGGTATTTGTGTGGAATGAATGCAAAGTTCAGCTTTTCCCTTGAGACAGCCCTCTGTAAAAGATGAAGGAAAAAAGAAAAACAAAAAAAAGAAAAAGAAAAAGAGAGAGAAAAAAAAATTGGCATGAAAGTAAGTGATTAGCTAATAACTCTTCTTGTGGTATAAACAGGAACTTTACACAAATCCAGTAGAAGACATATTAAAACCAACAAAAGGAAAATTCCCTTCAGAAACAATTACTTTGTGGACTCTGCCAATGGATTTTGTGGATGATTAAGGGATTACATTAGCTCAAGGAAGAACTGAGCATCTGGGCACTGAGATGATTGTATGGTTTCTGCTTTTTCTTTTCTGTGACTCTTTTCAGAAATGGCTGAAATTTCAAAGAGATTTTGAAAATTTTAAGACAGCCTGCATACCCTGGGAAATGAAAATTAAGGAGATTGAAAGTAAGTAAGATTAGGATCTAGTATCGTATTTCTGATGTCTGCCAAAGAGATAATTTTCTTTAGAATATGTATTTGTATTCAATAAATAGTTTAAAATAAATGACTATTTATTTTTTCATTAATATCTGTTGAGCTTGCTAATATAACTAGTTGAAAATTTTTGTCAGAGAACATCACTTTACAGATAAAAATTGTCATTATACAGGTAGTAGTTGAAGAGCCAGTTTTGAAAGTAATCCTAGAAAAGTGTAATTGGGATTTAGCCATCCACTTTCTTCACCTTCACATTATTTTATCTGTATTTATGTCATACAGATTATATTACATAGGCGATACAGCAATTATTTCTATCACATTTTTGTTATCTTGAGCTTAATGTAAGTCATATTTGTCTCATTGTCAGCCACATAATAAAACACAGAGAGAACATTATTGGTCTTGGATGCCCCAAATATAAACAAGGCAGTGTAGTTAGTTCTGTGGGTATATTTGAGAGTAAGGGTCTGTCATGATCAGTTTTGTGTTGCAGTTCCAGCACTGAATTTAAATTACATCCCTTTATTTGAAGAAGATTTGACTTAAGTGCATGGATACCTGAGTGAAGTTCTGCCAATTAGATTCCCTTTGCAACAAATGCTTCCCACCTCAACATAAAGAGCCTTTCTCAGTTGAGTCTGACTCTTCCAGTCCTCCAGCATATCTAGAAAGATCAAGTAAGAGCTTGAAGCACTGGGCTATCTCAGGTAGGCTCCCTTCAAGATGTGGGTCCCTTCTAACACAGGGAGACTGGCTTCAGAAAAAAACCCGTGCTGTGCTGCATCCTCATGTTGGCAATAGGTGAATCTGACGCTGGGGTTTTGATGTTTAAAAGAGAAGTTGACAAATGTATGAAGTATTTATATTTCGGAAATAGATGCTTCTTTTCCTTACAGAACAGATATTTAGTATTATCTGCCTCACTGCAGATGTTCCAGATGGATGCATAGCAGAGGTTCCATCAGGATAACTGATACAAGAACTATAACTCAGTGCATGAAAAGAAGGTATTCCCAATACAACAGTGGTATAAGGATTTGAGCAAAAGAAATAATGGGGCATGGAGAGGTCTACAAAAGTAATCTGAAATCAGAAATATTCATAATTTCCTGCACTGAATTTTTTGAGTCCATAGCATCCCCCAAAGGCTGTACTTTGGTGTTAATTGGGTAATCTGCATCTCACAACCAGACAGACTAACTTATTGAAATGTCATTTGTTCCCCTGCAAACGAATGGTAATGCAACTGAAATCTAATACTTTTCTAGATAGGGTTGAATTTGAGCTTTTATTTTTGTTTGTCCTGACTTGCAGAGCATGGGTCAAATCAGGCCCTTGGCTCTCAGTGCTTCCCCTGCAGCCTCTGATCTGTGCAGAGGTCCGGGTCAGGGGCTGGAGTGTGTTAGGTCAAATCCTTCACCTAGAGCCGGGACTGGCTGCACACCTGGCTACAGATAGAGCACGTACTTAGAAAAGTAGGAGCTCTATCACTTGCAGATAATATTTTCCATCTCTTGTGAAAAAATCCAGAGAGCACTCTTACAACAGCACTGACAAGTGTTTTATTGTCTTGGAAAGATTTTCCCCACTGGCTAATTCTACACTGCTTCCTGTTAAAACTGGGCTGGTTCTGCCTTGATTTATAGCATGACAAGAATGCCTAAAATCCACATCAAGCAAAAAAGTATTAAAAAAATTGAAACATACTTCCAGATATTACTTAATAAGAGCAAGTATCACAGCTTTTATATGACCCCAAATACTCCATTTAACTAATAATTTTATATTTTTGTTTCTGTTTTCTCAGGCAGCTCAAGACATACCAGTATTCAATATGCAAAAAAGTTATTAGAATTATGGTAATAAAAAAAGTAAATGAAAATTAATTAAATTTAGAATTAATTAGAATTTTAAATTAATTAAAATTAGAATCAATCAAATGTGTAAAAGCATCTCCTGATTTTATTTATTTTTTATAAATTTTGAGCATTCTTAGATAAAATAGCATCAAAGGACTAGCTTATCTGCCTTTTCATCACATCTCATGTTTTCACAGGTCACTTTGGCTCATCAGTAGCATCTTATTTCATATTCTTGCGTTGGATGTATGGAATAAACATGATTCTTTTTGGACTGACCTTTGGTCTTGTAATGGTGCCTGAGGTGGGAATCTTTTAAATTATCTTTGAGAATTGTCTGTGGATTTCTGTCTTTGCAGTAAGATTTCATAGGACCGGAGCTTTAAACAAGTTTTTAGTCTCTTTATGCTCCATTTGCAAGCATTAGACTGTACTAAGCCTGCAAAGATGGGCTTCCTTTGTAGGACAGTTGTCTCTACAGAAAGATGCCTTGAATTAGACAGGACAGGAAAATGTAAAATATATTTAGTATTGTATTCTGAAATGGTTTTTGAAGTCAGGGATGACATAAGTGTGGGGGATTTTTTGTTGTTTGGGGGAGTGAGTGAGTTAGTTTTGTTTTGTTTTGTTTTGTTTTGTTTCGTTTTACTTCGTTTTAGTGGGTCTGTGCATAACAAAATAGAGGAATTGAGACTAAGAAAAAGCCAGAGGGACTATCTCAACTAAATGTTCATTGCAATAGAAAGATACATCCTGGGGCTCAGAGGATCCTTTTAGATGCAATAGTTACATGCTGATAAGGTGTAACAGGGCTAGAAAGTCATGAGAGACTGCTTGTATTTTGCACTGTGCAACATCTCTGTTAAGAGTGGCACTTAGATCAGATATTGAACTCAGACACGAATTACTTCTGTGAAATGTAATGCTTTCCGGGTTTCTTAGATCCACCATTTTGCCCTTCTAAAAGCAGAGCTTTTATGGAATTAAAATTATTGTTCCATCTCCCTGATTTCAGTATCCCATATTCCCCTTATCTTTCTCATTTTGTAGTAAGCAGATAAGAAAGAGTCAGGTAGGAATTTCCAATAACTTCCCATCCCAGCATTTCAGTAGCATGATCGCTCCAGCTAGATCCCTAAAAATCCATAGCGTTTGATGGGATTCATCATCTGATGTAATTGCAAAAACATCTCTCAGTGTTTTTTGAGTGGTCTTGGGAATTAGGAGATGTCCTAGCTGACTGGATGCTGGCAAGTGTTGTTCCAATTGTCAGGAAGAGCAAGAAGGAGAACCTTGGAAACTGCAGGCCTGTCAGTCTCAGCGCCTGGTGAATTTAAGGGGAAAATTTTCCTGTGGGGTATTGAAAAACACCTGAAGAACAATACAGTGATTCACTGCCACCATAGCTTCAAAAGAGGAAAGTCTGGCTTGTCAAACCTGTGATCCTTTTATGACAAAATAACCCAACCAGTTGATCAAGGAAAGCCAGTTGATGCACTCTGTTTGGACTTCAGTTGAGTTTTCAATAGTGTCTCTCCCAGTATTCTTAGGGACAAAATGTGAAACACACAGCTGGATAAATACATCCAGGATGGTGAGCAGCTGGCTCATGGGTCAGGCACAAAGGGTTACAGTGACTGTGGTGACATCAGCCTGGTGACTTGTCACCAGTAGGGTCCCACAGGGCTCTATCCTTGGCCCTGTGCTCTTCAATGTCTTCATAAATGACTTGAACTCAAGAGTGGAAGGGATACTAAGCAAGTTCACAGATGATCCAACTGGGATCTGGGAGGATCTGTTGACTCCCTTGAAGGCAGGGGAGGCCCTGCAGGGAGATCTCAGCAAAATAGAGTGCTGAGCAGTCACCAACCATATGAAGTTCAACAGAGGATAGTGACAGATTCTACACCTGGGGATGGTAATCCTGGCTGTACACATAAACTGGAGAATGAGCAGCTGGAGAGCAGTGCTGTGGGAAGGGACCTGGGGGTCCTGGTGGAGGGAGTTGAACATGAGCCAGCAGAACCCTGGCAGCCAGGAGGGCCACCATGTCCTGGGGGCATCAGGGACAGCATCACTAGCTGAGAAAGGGAAGGGATTGTCCTGCTCTGCTCTGAGCTGGGGCAGCCTCACCCTGAGTCCTTAGGTGCCACAATATAAAACAGAAATTAAGCTGTTAGAGAGCACTCAAAAGATCATGAAGGGCCTTGAGGGGAAGCCATATGAGAAGCAGCTTAGGTCACTTGTTCTGCTCAGCCTGAAGAAGAGATTGAGGAGAGACCTCATCACAATCTACAACTTCCTCATGAGGGGAAGAGAGGGGCAGGCACTGATGTCTTCTCTGTGGGGACCAGTGACAGGGCCCATGGGAATGACCTGAAGTTGTGTCAGGGGAGGTTTAGGTTGGATAGCTGAAAAAGGTTCTTCACCCAGGGGATGTTTGGGTACTGGAACAGGCTCCCCAGAGTAGTGGTTGCAACTCCAAGTATCACAACCTTCAAGAAGTTTTGGACAATATTTCCTGGCAAACGATGTGACTCTTGAAGATGATCTTTTGCAGAGCCAGGAGCTGGACTTGATAATCTTTGTGGGTCCCTTTCAACTCAGCATATTCTGTCATTCTGTGATCTTCCTTAGAAGCCAAAACATAATAAATGTCCAACAGTTTTCAGAATGAGCCTGGAAAGGACCCCATGAGGAGACGTACTGTGTCTGAACAAGCATCTTGCCAGCAGCAGGGGAACTGTCAGAATCCAAAAACTGATTCCCTAGCATCTTCCCAAACATTTCATTTAAAATATCCCAGGAAAATCCATAATGCAAGAAAAATTAATATTTTGGTCTTTTTAAGATAAACACCACTCTTTAGAGAAATATGGATGGACTTCTGTGTTACCTTTGAACGTAAGAGACACAGTTTAGAAATCCATTGATACTAGCATAACTTTAAATTTAGAACACACCACTGAATGCTAAGTACAGTTTCACTCTGTAGCATGAGGAGCAGTGAAAGGAATTGTAGAAGCAGGTCATTCCTGTGAAGGAGTTTTGGAGCATAAAACCAGTCTTTCAAAGAAATGATAGATCACTGTCCATTTCCTTTGCTGCTATTTTGCTTTAAAATATAAATCACTTTCATTTTTTGATTTCAGGCTTTGATGGGTAAGCCATATGGCTCTTTGCCTAGAAAAACTGTCCCAAGAGCTGAAGAAGCAACTGCTATGAATTTTGCTACTCTCTGGGATTTTAGTGTAAGTGCATAATCTTGCAATATTGCATATCCACATGACTTTCATTCACAATTACTTCATTATTTAATGTTCAGTTATTTAATATGAAGCATTTCAGGACATAATCCACAAGATAATTAATTTTTTTTTTTTTCACAAGCTCTGTGTATAGACGTTTCTTTCAGACAAAACACATGAAGAAGTTTGATGTTCACAAGCATGTCTCAGCATACGTAGCAATCCAAAGACACATGGGGAAATATTTTGAAGCTTGTTTGCCATTCTGGAGTACTGGATTTCCATTTAAGTGTGAATTTGGTCTTCTGCTTTTATATGATGAAGATTCTGAATTTTAAAATGCAGTATAAATTAGGAAAAAAGAGAAGAAAATACATTAAATAACAGTAAGCTACATACATTTTATCCCTTTGATTACATACAATGCCATTAGATTGTATAGTTGAATTTTATGCGAGGAGATGGATTCTGCTTGGATAAAAAAGAATTAGAAGATCTTTCTATAAGCCTCTGTATGTAACATTTTGCAGTGACTACTTCCTGAAATGGCATTGCATCTAGTGCATCAGAAGTTGTATATTTGAGTGACAGTAAGAATAAATCTAAATGTGGCTGGGAAGTTAGCTAATGATAATGAAATGATAAAACAAGAAATAAAAACATCAGGGAGATACTGGAGAAAAAAGGAATTTACTTCAAGTTACTATAGTTACTATAGTAACTTGAAGATTTTGTAAAGAGAATAGGCTAGAGAGCTTTATACAGAAGACCAGAACAAAGCTCGTAAAATAAATGTATTTGAGAGAAGATGGATGAAGGCATGGTGGAAGGACATGAAAAGTTTTTAATAATTGTCAGAAACATAAACTGACAGGTGTGAAGGAAAAAGGACAATAAATAACAAAGTAGCAGTTAACAGAATGAGCAAATGCAAACATAATTAACATAGAATACGGCAAGGAAAGAGATGGATCCCCTAAGATACTGAGGAAAAAAAAATTCTTGAGGCATATCAGATTGACAAATATTCCATGACATTGACAATGACATCTTTGTTTAAACAGCACAGGAATTAGTACCTTTCATCTCCTAGCAACACTTGTATGCTACCAGGTAAGTTAGAAATAAACGACCTTACACCTCTCAATATTTTATCCTAAACAAAACCCCAACAAAACCCAAAGGACTCCAAGCCCTATGTAAGGACTTTAAAAATGTAGCAGGAAAAATGTCTCCATAAGATAAGCCAAATAACAGAACCTGAGGTAAGCACAGATGCTGCAGTAGGATGAGTTAATTCCAGGCCTAACAAGGATGGGGGCTTGGTTACCATCTGGACAAAAATTCCCACTGTGGCAAACTGTGAGGAAGGAAGCAAGTGCTTGTCCACATGCCATCCCAAGTCATGGGAACCTCATGAATATCTGGAACTTGGACTGTATAAAGGTGATACCAAAGAAGAATGTTTTGGGACCCCACCACTGAGAAGACCAGGGTGAAAGAAGACTGGAAGGATGCCACATGAATCCATGTGGTGATAGTGTATCTTTCTACTGGTGATATCTTTCTACTTAATCTCTCTGTCTCTCCATCGCTCTTTGTCTCTCTATTGGTCTCTTACACCCCCTCACTCCCTTTTCTTTCTCTCTGTCTCTCTCCCCCTCACACTTACTGTTAAATACAATCTGCACTGTTGAGTTCAGCATATGGCTCTTATGGTCACCTTATTTTGGGCAGAGGCACCTCTTTATATATGGATCATAACAGCCTACCACTCTTTAAGACCAGAACAGATAAGCTGAGCATGTTTATTCTGCTTTCTTTTGTGCTTGAATTTGTGTTCACATTACTGACATGGCAAAGGGAATCATATTTGGATTTTGATATATTCTACTTGGAATTTAGTTTTAACATCTAATTTTCAGATTACAATCCAGTCATAAAATATTGGGGTCTCAAATCTTACTGCAATAACATATTCAATCATAATCTTTTATGTTAGGCCAAGAAAGGAGTGAAAGAGATCTTCCATGCATGCCTACTTTTACAGAGTTGAAGTTATTTCTAATCTTATGGTGAAGTGCTGTGGAATCAACAAACTGTATGATATACAGTGCAAGAATTATCCCTGACATGCAGAAGACGGAGACTAAAAAGACATTTCAATAATTCTGGGAACTCTAAAGGCTCTCCAGAGCTGCATAAGGCTGTATTAAAATCTGGGTTAAGATGGAATTATAAGTGACCAAAAATATGCAGTATACATATTATTGAATTTGAATGTGTCCTGACTGGTGTAGATGTTTAGTAGTACTTAGCAAGAAAGAAATGTGCTCTATTAGAATACTTGCCTTATTAGAGATGTGCATATTTTTATCCATTGTGCATAGACACATGCCTCAAATCTAGTCAGAGATGAAGAAAAATGAGATATGTGGATCAAGATATTTTGAGCAACATTTATTTGTTCTATATACTAATATTGGATTTTCAGCTTAGAATTGTGAATTAGGTTTTTCAAAAATGCCTGTGACGCATTTAATGTATAGTAAAACCTTCAATAAATCAAGTGCATTTTTTCAAAAATAAATAAGAGAAAGATGTTACTAATTTTAAGGACAGTGGGCAACAGAAAATCAGAAGGGAAGCAAATGGAAGGGAAGCAAATGGTTTTTTAATTCACCAACCCTTCATCTTATTGTGTTACTGTCAAAATTACGCATGGTCTATTCTCCAATTAAGTGGTCAAATACTACATATTTCACTTGGAATGCTTACATCCAGCTGGAGGTTTGCCACTGCACTGAACTGTCCTGGTAAAGGCTCCGGCTTTGGTCTTCTTCTAGGAGGTGAGATCTTGCACTAACCTGAGAGTTACCAGGAAGTTTTAGTTATTTGATCCATGTACATGCCAGCAATTTCTTACAGTTAATAAGGTACTACTAAATAATTTTGAAAAATCATCTGTCTGAGCAGTGGAAGAGAGGGTAATTCATATTGAGATATTTAGAAAAGAAGACAGACTTTGAATTGCTGAGGAAGAGAGTTAACTTATATTGCATATTTTACAGCCTTGGAGCCAAGTCTAAGTGTGCAAAAGATCTATGCACTGAATAATCACCCGTAAAATGCCCCTACCTATTGATTATCATAGGTAGGGGCATTTTACGAACAAACAGCAGACAACTGTTACTAGACAAAGAAGGCACATGAGATTTTCATATCAAATTCATGCAAATGGATTTTAGAAAGGTGAAAATTAAGTTAAAAATAAGGGATTTAATCTGCAACTAATCTGAAAAACAAATTTTGTAAAAAAATATGATTCTTTTACAAGAAATATGTTGATGAAGAAGTTTTGACTCATTAAATTGTAGATGATTGTTAATGAACAGTTTTAAAAGATTTTGAAGTTGCTATGAAATATTCTATGTCTTTTTAAAATAAAGGGACATGTTTTCTATCCTGTGAGGTTTATTATAGTGATATTTGCAATTGATTTGAATTCACTGAAATGAATGTTTTAATACATTGTTATTGATACATTTACTGATTATGTATATAATTAAGAAAAATAACATTATAATTTTTTCTGACTTTTCAGGGCTTTGCACAGTATTCTGTACTCTTTTATGGTTATTACAATAACCAGAGGACAATCGGGTGGCTCAAGTTCAGGATGCCTCTTTCATATTTCCTTGTTGGAGTTGGGTCTATTGGCTATAGCTTTATGATTGTCACTCGAACGTAAGTTCTCCTTGCCTTTGGAAAAAAATACATTCAAAAAGGCAGGTAATTCCACTGTTGACCCTAGAGACTGTCTTTTTAAAAAATGCACTCATTCTAAGTACAGGACAATGAAAGATCAAATGTAAGGTCAAAGCTATGTAAGACTCCCTCAACTGTATTTATTTATCTGTTCTTCTGCACTAGAAGTTGTGTAACAGAGTTGTGAAAGTGGAAAAAATCTTTACTAAAATAACAAAGCACTTCTCTCCTGAACTTCAAAATTAAAAATTAATTCATAAAGTGAGGAAGAGATTTGTCATCTTTTCATAATACTTGGCATCTAGTTGATTTTCATCTAAAATACAGGAAATTCAATAATTCGTTGCTTTAGTTATATGAGTTGAAACTCTTTTATGAAGGAAGAACACAAGAAAGAAGCATATGGCAAATAATTCAGCATGTAGCTCACAGTTTACAGTAAATGCTGCCAATTAATATAATCTTTAATACCCTTGGGTCAATCAATATGAACACCTAACACAGTAGTACCTTGAGCTCTAGCAGTGATTTATAAAAAGCCTGGCCATATGACAGTAATGATGACCAATATTTGTGTAATCATATCTGAGTTCTTGCAGTCTTCTGCTCTTTTCTATTTCTCTAGAGTCACAGTGAGCATAAAAACAAAAAACAATGTAACAGGAGGTGCTATCATTTTTCTGCTGTTGTCTGAGAACTGAGAAAGGTCTCTGTGAAAGAGATAGTGAGGATTATAAGCACTATTATTTTATTTAGGGGAAATATTCAGATGTAGGGCTCCTCTCTTCAGCTCTTGCAGTGTATAACATAAAATTGAAACATTTCTAATCTCAAAGAAATTATATTCTAATCACAAAGATGTTCACTGTTTCATTAGAAACTCCTGAGAAGGAAATATCTTAGTCTGTATACCAGAAGCAGGCCAGACTTTACCAGAACTTTTCCTGATCTCTGACTCTTCTGGATATTACCAGCCCTGGTGTTGATTTTTGTCATCTCAGAAGGGTTTTCTGTATTATTTACTTACTATTCTCTTCCTAGATTTCACAACATGTATTTAACTGGGCTTTTAAAAATGTGGTATATAGAATGCATTAATATGAATAATATAACTCTGCTGCGTTATTGAGATTTCAAAGAAGTGGTGCCTTTTCCTGACCAGAAATACTGATTTGTACCTTATCAGCACACTCTTTCCTTGTGTTTAATGGTTTGAATTAGGTGACAAAATATGCAAAGCAATACCATGGTTATTACATGAATGAAACCTCTTTCTAAAAAGAGAACTTTGAAGACAAGATCAAGCTTAATCTGAAGAAATACTTCTCTGAAGAAATAATATGATGTTTCTGGACACAGTAATAAATATTTTTGTATGTGTGTAGGAGATGATAGGGAAGATAGTTGTACGTTACAACCATGTTTTCTTCTGCCCTGATATTTTAGAATATTTATTATATTCTTTGTTATATTTATTTTGTTTTATTTATGTATTTATTTTGTTTATTGTTATTTTAGAATATTTTAGAATTTTTTTATTAGATTTTTTCTTATTTTTTTACTGTGAACTCTTTAATAAAGTCTATTGCAGCTCTGCGCCTTTCTATTTTATAGATGTTTTCAGTATTGTTTTTCTATTAAGCTTCTTATCTAGCAGAGTTTCTGCGAGAGGTTAATAAAATCCATTCATTCCTTCTCATCAAAATGTGTGAGGTGAGCTCATAAAGTGTCTAAGTATGACAATCTCCCTCTTGTGCTCTTGTTTCAGAAAAAAAGATTTAGTAAAGCATAACTGACAGCAAGAATGATGTAGAGCTTTTCAGAAAAGTTAGAATTCAGGAACCACTTAAAACTCATGTCTACAAAGCAGAACTAGTGCTAACAAGGTCTTCCTATGTCTTTCTGTTTTTGTAGAATGGCAAAGAATGCAAATGATGATGGTGGTGGGGATGACACTAGTTTTAATTTCAGCTGGAAAATGTTCACAAGCTGGGACTATCTGATTGGCAATCCTGAGACAGCAGATAATAAGTTTGCCTCCATCACAACAAGCTTTAAGGTAAAACAGAGTTTACTAAGGAGGGGCAACACGATTTGGTTTTCATGCTAGTGTAAATCAAATGGAATTAAGGTCAAGAGTTAGGTATGCTGAGGCTCAGAAACCTACACTCAAATTGGCATCAGTACACCTTTCTGGGTCTCTGTGTCTTGCCACTAGATATTTTTCTTTTTAATAGTGAAAAAAATAACATTAGCATCTTTTGTGTTTTCTGTGCTGACAGTACCAGTTTTAGAAAACTGATTCTACTGTAAAAATAATATTTCCCTTTTTCTTATCTTTGATGGCTTCCAGTTTCTATGGTGTTTGTCTAAAACCTTTTTTAAAATGCTGCTCCCTTTTGCCAACCTCACATTGTCAACTTCTCTTGTAACAGAAAAGAGGTATCATAAGACAAAGTAATAGCATAATCTGTATAGGGCTATTTATCAGAAAAATTGCTATAGAATTTTGAGTTTATGTTTGTTTTTTGCTGTTTTTATTTTCAAAATAATTACAATATATAGCCCAATTTGCAAGGCAACGTTCTTAGGCCTCTTTTCAATGTGTAGGGTATGTTTATTTCAAGAGTAATTGTGTAAGGAATCTGGGGCAAGATGTAAGAATCAGGGCCGTGAAAAGAGTGGAGGCGGTTTATTCTATATGTTGAAGGATAAAAATGTGTTTGTGCTGTAGGGTGGCTGGGACACCAGTGTAGTATGCAAAGGAAAATTTAATTTTAGATGCAATAATGTACAGGGAATACAGTGGTGAAAAACTGTGAGACAGTGAAGAAGATGCTAGGCTCACAGTCACACTGACAAGTGTGACACCATGGGAGCTGGAGCACTGAGCACTAGCTGCTCTGCTCAGGTGCACCTTTCCCTCCCACTGCAGTGGTACAGCCACCACACCCCCTCACCCTGCCCACCTCCTCTGCTGCAGGCATAACAGAAAACTGCCCTCAAGAGTAAGTCATCAAGAGAAGATTCCAAGCAAGCAAATATTGGAGAAATATTAATTGAAAGCACTGAATCTGTATGAGCTTCCCTGCCTGCCAACTAAGAGCAGATATTGAAAGCTATTTGGGAAAGGATACAAATCAGTGGAGAAAAACGTTTAATTTTGAGAAATAAACTCATAAATCTTTACTGTGATTCTGCAAACAAGCAAGGAACCTTAGAAAGAAAGGGTTAAGTCTTGGCTTGGATGAGGTTATGGGAATTTTGTTTGAAATCTGCAGAGTCTCCTGTCATTTATGTGACAAAACACATGCTGTAAAAGGAGCAGAGCCATGAAAGGCAATTATTACAATGCAGTTCAGCTTCCCCTCTGGGCAGCTGATATATATATATATATCATCACTATACCGAAGTCAGAAGCTGTAACAAAACTTCCTTTCATGAGGACACTCCAGACCAAAAACTCTTTCACCTGGCAAAAGTAAAAACTGGAGATTATAGTTGCCTCAGGCTCTTAATATTTATCAGCTATGATCAAGGGTAAACGTGGGGAAAACATTTTGTTCTGCAGTCTAAAGCTCTGCACTTTCCAATTTTTTGGGGATTCCTACATCTCAACTATCTTTTCATTCTTTCTGAGTTGCTGACCTTCAGAATAAAATGTTTTCCTCTTCTCCAACAAATGCACATTTTTAAAGCATGACATTTCCTTTTCTGACAGACAATCACACATTTATCCTGCTGTATCACTCAACCTCGTATCACCTTGCAAGCTGAAAAAACATGCTGGTTTTTTTTTACATGAATACAAGTGTAACAAGGTTCACTGGGGACACACTCAACAAGGACAAAGGAAACCCTGGGGGCCCAAAACCCCTGAATCTGCCAGGACTTCAACAAGATTTTATGAGATAATACACATTCATCTCAAAACATGAATCCCAGATGCCCATTTGCACCTTTGTAATTTATTGAACTGACTTCTAACTATTGAGGAAGAAATGTGGGGTCTTGACCTTTAAAGTATTCATAGTATTCTTTTCTTTCTAACAAGTGCAGGAAGCAATTGTGGAGGAGCAGGAGAGTCGAAAAGAAGAAAATATTCATTTGACTCGATTCCTAAGGGTTCTTGCTAACTTCTTAGCCCTATGCACACTTGCTGGAAGTGGCTACCTTATCTTTTTTGTTGTCAGAAGATCCCAGCAATTTGCCTTGGAAGGTCTGGAGAACTACGGGTGGTGGGAAAGAAATGAAGTTCGTGCTATTTCTATAATAGATGTGGTTTGAAACTGTGTTCCTCTGCTTGCATGTTGCCTTTCCACCCCCAGTAATTTAGATACTCTGAGTGTGGGTGGGAAATGTCTAACCAAAGAATAGCTTATGTCTCTCTGCTTCTTCATCAAATTTCTTCTTTGCTTCTTTCAAATATCCCTTGGTGTTTATCTTTCATTTAAGGCCTTTACATTTTCTCCTCTGTGCTCTTTGGATTGTTTTCCAGACACTCTATGGATTCATGAGATCTCTTTAAGGAACCCACTCTCTTCTTGCTTTTCTCCTGAGACTGGCCTAAGCAGAGTGCTTGATCTGTGGGCACGGAGAAAGTTATTTGGGAACTCATGGATACAATTCTGCAGTGTAGCAGCAGGTTGAAACTGATGCCTTCCAGTTCCACTTGCCCTGTGCAAGAGTCCCATGCCATTTTTTATTAGTGCCTAATCTGTGCCTAATGCTTTCCTCAAAAAAAAATGCAGCCTGCCTGATAGAGGTGTATAGTGAAGATTGTGATTTTGTTTGCTACGACAGTGTGCAGTATACACCTGAAGTCAGTGTGAAAACCTGGGAAGGTTTTACTTGCTTAGTAAAAATGCTACTGCACATGTTATAAAACTAGATGGTTACTTCAAGCTTATCTCCTGAGCTGGAGAGTAAAGTACATACCTGACTTAAAGTAAGGCAAAAAGGTGCTAGCCTTATAAAGTTAATGAGATGGGCTATGATGGAACAAGGAAAATCAATCCAGAATCCAACACCAAAAGCCTGACTGAGAAAGTAAAATTAAAATATGAAATAATCCACGTCTGGAATCCAGAGAAAGAGGGCTATTGAGGGTGGATTAAGTTACTTGTTATCACATTTAATTTGATAGGAAAGGAAAGATTGTACAAAACTTCTTGATTTAAAGCAGCACAAGCTCTGAGACAATGGAGCTTGGAGGAGTTCAGCTTTCTCTCAGTTTAAAGATGTAGTAACAGATTTGTACTAACAAGAACTGGGCTACCAAAGGCTGTTATATTAGTTTATGCTATAATCTGGAAAGTAGGTAACATCTGTCTTTATGCACATAGTTTTACTTTTGTATCTGTAACAAAAATATACTTCTAAGGTGACAGAGTTAAGATCTGGAGTAGGTGTGTCTCTGAAAGAGAGTGGGTAAAACAATACTGATATTATTTGGCTAAAAAGATTTTCCTATTGACTGGTAATTAACATATTTGTGAGTAAAAAACATTGCCCTTGATTGATTGGATATTAATATTTATTTGGATAAATATGTTTGGCTTCTGAGTGAAATTCACACATTTTTCTTAGTTTATGGATCAAATTTTCTTATTTTTGCATCATTAACATATGAATTGAGGATTTGATCAGAAAAAAATCCCGGCACCTAATGTACAACTTACAGTAAACAAAAATTCAGCTCCTACATACAAGGCAAGCAGCAATATTTAAAAATTTACATTCTTCATAAAAGTATTAAGCTGCTTTTGTAGAAAATTTCATTACACTAGATTCATTAAGGGATGAACATTGTTTACATGCAATTATGTGACAGAGAAATCCATGGTAAATATATTTTTTGCCATCTGTTCCTGAAGTTCACAGCATAATAAAGGGCCGTTGATGACTTTGTGGAAAAGACCTTCTTCTCTCTGACTCCCCTTCTCTCTACTGTTGTAAATTTTTTATCTCCCTCTCCATATCAGCAATACCTAGTTCTGCCAGAACACAATTCAGATACAATTGTCTAGTGTGTCATGAGGAGGAGGATATTAGTGGAAATAGAAAGACTGGGACAGTGTGTGGGTTTCAACTTGTGATATCAGAGTGGATTTTGGATTTTATTAAACCAAAACCCAAATTAAAAGCAGTAATGTTTTTTCACCCAAAGTAGTAATGATTTTTTCACCCAAATCAATCATATTAGAAGAATTTCTTTCTAACATCTCACTGTAAACTTTTTCCCCCCCTCCTCAGGTGAATACGGTTATGTCACTTTTAGGAATGTTTTGTCCAACTTTATTTGATGTAATCAGTTCTCTGGAAAATTACCACCCTCGAATAGCTCTAAGATGGCAGCTGGGAAGAATCTTTGCTCTTTTTCTTGGCAATCTCTACACTTTCATTATCGCCCTAATGGATGAAATCAACCTCAAGGCAAGATATTTCCTTTCCTTCACTATGTTTGACATGTAGCTGGGCAATATTGAGGATCTCCAGCCAGTCATAGAGATATCAGAGAAAGACATTATTTTTCTGTGCAGTAAATTACATACATGCCTAAGGCAGCAATGGGAATTTTGGAATAGACAAGTTTGAAGGTCGGTTAACAAGCTCATTTTGATTTTTTTCCCCCCCAATTTATTTCTTTACTTAGTTGGAAGAAGAAAAGATAGTCAAATATAACATGACAATATGGGAAGCCAGTCTGTACAATGGTACTATTCCAGAGAATTCAACTGCTCCTCCAATACAGGTGGATCCTGCTGATGTCCCCAGAGGGCCATGCTGGGAAACAATGGTAGGACAGGTAATGTAGCTGCTTGGAGCTCATATTTGAAAATAGGTCAAACTGTATGACCTATTACAGGATATGACATTTAAATATTCTATTTTGGCTAAAAAGTGTAATTTACATGAGAAAATGTGAGGAGAAGCAGATGGGGGACTTTATCTTGAACAAAAAGGGTTTTTAAAAATATTTTTATTTTCTTTGAATCTTGCCTAACAGGAAATTCTTTCTTCTGTTAGTTGACAGAATTGAAAAGACTTATTTTTTCCCTCTCCTTTCCTCTATCCTCTTAATTTATCTTCCTCTTCCTGATGCCATCTTTGCCTTGCTTGTCTACTAATTTTGAAATAATAAAGGAGTAGTTCAAAAGGGACATGTATATGAGACCGCTCTTACAGTAGTATGCTTTTGAGAAGACATCTCTGTCTTTAGCCAAGCAAAATAATTCCAAAGGACAATAAAAGTTTAGAGGAAAATCTGCTCAAATATTTTATTTGATTCAGTTTTATTTATTCTTATTGACCAGCTAGTACAAAATGTGATTTCCAAACAATTTTCCAACATACCCATTCCCTCTATTTGATCCTACTACATTGTTGTTAATATGTCTATGACAAAAAAATTCAATACTGAATCAATTTTGCTGTTTCTCCATCACTCTGATAATCTGTCCTTCTGAATGAACAAATCACCAGCATGGACCATATAGACAGAAAAATCAGCCCCTCTCTTTTCACTCATGCTGAATAAGAAGCTAAGAACACAAAGAGCTCATAACTGAAATAATTTTACCCTTTATTTCCTATCAGGGAGAATAATAGCTTTCTAAGCTGTTGGAGTAACAGTTGGAAACTGTTTTTTATGTTTCCAACAGTTTTATGTTGGAAACATAAAAAGCCTTAAATAAAAGCAGAGGCATGAAGATTTGCATTAGAAGTTTCTTACTTCCTCTCCACATCCACTGGACATTGAAACTCCTTGAGAAAGAAGCCATTAACTTTTATTTATTTATTTATTTAGTAATCTCCTCAAAGTCAAAGATTTCAGTTATAGCAGTGATCTTGGGTGGAAGCCTTTCCCAGTTTAATCACACCCTGGAAGTCTCATTTGATAATATGAACACATACCAGTGCAAAGGATACCTCTAGAAAATGAGGTGACAGTGCTTCTGGCACATTACACAATGAGTGAACCTAGAAATGTTAAGAGTTTTGTCCATGTTGAAGCAGGATAAGCACAATTACAGATCTACTACAGTATTTAATTATTATTGTACCTATTCATTGCTTAAATGTATTCTTAAAAGAGAATATTGTTCTAACAGGAATTTGTGCGCCTGACAGTCTCTGACATGATGACAACATACATCACAATTCTAATCGGCGATTTTTTGAGAGCTGTCTTTGTTAGGTTTTTCAATTACTGCTGGTGCTGGGACTTGGAGTATGGATTTGTAAGTATCTGATTTTAATCTTCTTTGCTATCAATCACTTCATAGTTCATTTTCCTTTCACTGCTACAGAGGTAACTTTTGGTTAGAACTACTACTGAACTACATCATGTTAAGTTTTCTTGCATTTTGCTTATGTCTTAATATTTGCTTTCTTTTTTGGACTTTGGTAATTTTAGGACTTCTTTAATGTATTTTATTTTGTAAGAGAAACTTTTATTTTGTTTGTAAATATGAAAACACATAGTTTTCATTTACTATTTGAACATTACACAGACTACAATCTCATTGATTGTTTAGGGTCTCCTAGAACCCAGTTCTTGTGGAGAAAAATATGAAAGATCCTTCCCTTCCCTTCCCTTCCCTTCCCTTCCCTTCCCTTCCCTTCCCTTCCCTTCCCTTCCCTTCCCTTCCCTTCCCTTCCCTTCCCTTCCCTTCCCTTCCCTTCCCTTCCCTTCCCTTCCCTTCCCTTCCCTTCCCTTCCCTTCCCTTCCCTTCCCTTCCCTTCCCTTCCCTTCCCTTCCCTTCCCTTCCCTTCCCTTCCCTTCCCTTCCCTTCCCTTCCCTTCCCTTCCCTTCCCTTCCCTTCCCTTCCCTTCCCTTCCCTTCCCTTCCCTTCCCTTCCCTTCCCTTCCCTTCCCTTCCCTTCCCTTCCCTTCCCTTCCCTTCCCTTCCCTTCCCTTCCCTTCCCTTCCCTTCCCTTCCCTTCCCTTCCCTTCCCTTCCCTTCCCTTCCCTTCCCTTCCCTTCCCTTCCCTTCCCTTCCCTTCCCTTCCCTTCCCTTCCCTTCCCTTCCCTTCCCTTCCCTTCCCTTCCCTTCCCTTCCCTTCCCTTCCCTTCCCTTCCCTTCCCTTCCCTTCCCTTCCCTTCCCTTCCCTTCCCTTCCCTTCCCTTCCCTTCCCTTCCCTTCCCTTCCCTTCCCTTCCCTTCCCTTCCCTTCCCTTCCCTTCCCTTCCCTTCCCTTCCCTTCCCTTCCCTTCCCTTCCCTTCCCTTCCCTTCCCTTCCCTTCCCTTCCCTTCCCTTCCCTTCCCTTCCCTTCCCTGTCAAAGCTTGTGAAGCTCCTGAAGACTCTTCTGTACTTACTGAGAAATACAGAAAAGAGCTATGTAATTTAAGGCTATCAAAGGTACCTCTGCATAAGCAGTCATCATAGCTATATTTTCACCCTTTTTCATCAAAATTTTGTCTTCATACTGGTAAAAATTTCTTGCATTGTTAAGAACTGCATCTTGGAAAGTACCAGTTTTCCAGAGGAAGTGAAAGTTTTTGCATTTTTTGTTGAAAAACTCTTGTTTCTGGTACAGCAATCTCATTGTTACTTGCTGACTCCCATGAAATTTCAACATTATTTCAATGTTTTACATTCTGCCTCAAACAGGATTAGAGTAGGGATGGAGACAAAGACTATCTGCTAGTCAGGTTGTGGTCAAACAGGTAATAACCGTTACAATATCAAAATCAAATGGAGGAGTTTGAATATAGCATGAGCAGAACAATTGACAGCAATACATCTGCAATACATTTTATAATTGAAAATTTTAATTGGCGGTATATAGGAATGTCTGTAATGGTTTGGTCATTTATGGTCCTCATGTCCAGTAAACTTTCTGAAACAACAGCTGGAAATGGAAGTTGAACTGGAAATCACTGAATTTCTGGAAAAATCTCATCTGAAAACCTCCTTTAGGAAGTAGCTATAACTATGTCTCTGTGGTCAGTGGCCATGGATATATATCCATTAATTTTCAGCCTTTTGCTACAAGAAAAATATTTTTGATGATCAAAATGTCCTTTGGTGAAGAACTCCAGAGATTAACTTGCATGTTATGTGGGAAGAGTTTCTTTATATTTGTTTAAAAATTAGATATCAAATTATTTTATCTGTTAATGCTAGCACCTATGTTACATTATACAGTCATTTTATTGTTATGTTGTAATTGTAATTGTAATATATGTTACATTATACAGTCACATTATACATTATACACCTATGTTACGTTATACAGTCATACATTATTTGATTCAGTATGATCTTATTAAAATCTCCTATACACTATCCAATACAAATTTATTTAGTCAACTGCTTTTTAAGTGTAATATTAGTAATCTATTTAATTTTTCCCTTATACAAACAGGGTCATGTGACATGTGACATAAATTTATCACTTCACTGTAAATATATATATATATGTGTATATCCACAAAACTACACAAAAATTGTGCAGGAACTTCAAATATTTTAATAGCATAGCACAGTACAAGTCAAAATTGTGGCTTTATTGAAGACTTCAGTGGAACGACTTTGTCTTGTTTCAGCCATAAGGAAATTGTTATTTTTGCATCTCATGCTCTTCTTACCAGCTATCAGTTATCAATATAATTATTACCTTGAAGATATGCATCATTCATGGTCTTTTTGTCCATCATTATAGTGAATCATGCAAGACACCAGCTATGGTGTATAAATATATAAATAATATCTGTAAATGTATAAATAATATATTTGAAACAGACATTCAGGTATAAACAAAATATTTAAAGTCACCAATTTCCGAGCAGAAAGTTTTGATCTGGTGCATATGAACATAAATTAACATCTGATAGCTTTCAATTGTTGCTTAAATTTGGTGTATTCAATTTTTACAACTGGAAATGTTCATAAATAAGAAATTAATAATTAAGGTAAAAGAAGAGATGGATAAGTGAATAAAGATTTGAAAAATCAGAATGAAGGGTCAAATTATTAGTTCAGAAATAAAAGACTAAAATTTTTTTGTGGTATTTATGTGTCTACACTAGAAATAAAAACGTATGATACAGGGCTTTCTTCAGCAAACAAAAAGAAAATGAGAGCCCATGGAGTTCTTAAAGTTATGAATCTTAAAGGAAAAATTAAAATCAAACATTCAAATTAGAAATAAGATATTCATATTAAACAAAGAAAATGATTGGCAACCTCTATCAATGCTAAAAGGAAAACTTTAAAAGTGCAATATTTGAAATGTGAAAAAAAAAAAAAGAAAAATAGTGCTAGAGTTCAGTTGGGTATTAAATGAATTAAATAACATTCATCACATTAAATTTCATTGCTGGTGCTGTGCTGGATGACAAAACATTTTGACAACCAGTAGCCACTCCAATGGAAATTTTATGAGTTGTTGATTTAATAATCACGCAGTACCCAGAATGATCTTGATTCTCTATTAGCTCCGGCCTCTGAACAAATGTCAGAAAGATTTTCAGAAAAATACTGCTAACTATATTAAATACTACATTTTGGACTTGAATTATAGTATTTATTTCATGATTCACTGGTAAGATGCAACAAGAAGCCTTGCAACATGATGCCAGTGTGCTGCTACTGCTCAAAATGACAGTTTTCATTTACTGTAACTCATCTTAAAAGCTTTTGTGCAAACTTAATGAAAACATCCATATCATTTCTTTCAGCCATCATATTCTGAGTTTGATATAAGTGGAAATGTGCTGGGACTGATCTTTAACCAAGGCATGATCTGGTAGGTGTGGCAAAACTTGTATCTGCAGGATGGTGGGATTTTTCTGTGTCTGTAATGGATTTTTCTGAAATCCTGATTGTGTCCCCTTTTTTTAATTTGATGGAAGTATATGCAATATATACTGAACTCCGGTGCACTGCAATCAGTTGGAAAAATTCAAAATTAGTTATAGGCTGAGAATCCTGGACCACATACATCAGATTTAGCACTGAGTTGGTAAGACCAACAAGTAAAAATCTGCATAGATTAAACTTATGCTTTTGTTCACTGACTGTTTGCTGTAGTATTATGCTTTGAAATTTAGCTTCTCAGCATACTTACCATTCTTTTCCCATGTTTCTGTGCAAAAAGACCTTAAATCAAATGTATTTATATTTATCTGTGCAGTCACAGGAATGTGTAAACAATGTTACTGCTGCAGCATTAGTCCTTAGATGTAGAGGAGAAAAAAATGTAGATTTTAATTCTATTTTTTGGACTTAACATGCCTGCTAAAGAACACCAGCATGTAGAGTCCTCATGCAAGATGCTCAGTCTTCCACAGGAACTGTTATTTGCAAGCATTGTTGACTTTTTACTTCTTGCTAAGGCCTAATTTTTTACAATTCATATGACTTGGCTGATCAAGATTTTTGTCTGGTAAAAGTTGTCACTTCTGTAAAGCCCTTTATCTTTTCATTTAAGATATATGAAAAGAGGAAGGGGATATATTAATATAACATATAATAATATATAATAAAGCCTGTCATTTTTCTGTAATCAGGTCTTTCCAACCCTAATGGAAATATATTTCCTGTTTCTAAATAGAATGTCTGAGGCACCTAGGGGCAAAGCAGCTTAGCTTGATCACCTTGTCACCTGACCACAAAGGCAAGGATTAACGAAGAAGCAGGTTCCCAATCTCTTGTATTCTGCATCATTTGGCCAGGGAAATGAACTTAGCTGCTCTTCAGTCAGCATGACACAAGAAACAAAGTGTGATAAAAATAAAAATGTACCAACTATTTCAGTGTCATAACCATGCAACCATATATATTGGGGAAAAAAAATTTAACAGAATCAATAAATAGATTGCTGGCAGGAAGCCCTAAATTACCCTGGCAACAGCAGTTAAAATAAATATCAATTAAACAAAAATATCCTTCCTAAAAATATGCTAGTATAATAGTATAATAAAAATAATAAATTATGACTGAAATTATTTTGTTTATACCTAGCTGTAGAAACTGGTAATACCTAGTTTTATGGGTATTAATTTTTTTACACAACACAAACAAGATGCTAGCTGGAAAATTTAAGAATGAATAAAGTTTCACCAAGTCATCATTTAATTTGAAGAGAAAGAGGACTTTAAAACAAAAAGCTCATACAGATAATTCTCTTCATACACCTTCAGCCTTTTTTAAAAAAGAACAAAGGGCAGTTAAAAACCCCCATAAAGTTGTTATATGAATTTCTGAGTGCACAGTGTGCAAAACACATTTATACAGTGAATGAGTGACATACCCAGAAAGACAGAAGTCCTATAACATAGTGGTTATTTTATTTATTTCCTTCTATTCTAGGATGGGATCTTTTTATGCTCCATGTCTCCCAGCAATCAATGTGTTCCGCCTCCACACATCGATGTACCTGCAGTGCTGGGCAGTGATGTGCTGCAATGTCCCCCAAGAACGAGTCTTCAAGGCTTCCAGATCCAATAACTTCTACATGGCCATGCTGCTTTTCATCCTCTTTCTTTCCACACTGCCTGCTGTGTACACCATTGTCTCCATCCCACCATCTTTTGACTGTGGTCCTTTCAGGTTCTTTGCATTTTACCTCCATCTTTTGCAATTGTCATAATGAACTGCTTCCACGCACCACAGTGAATGATGCAGAAATGAAAAAGTGCCTCTATAATAAGCATTAGCACCTAATATACCAAGAGTTTAATTGTGATGTATTTCTCATCATGAATAATTCCTGAAGCTGGAATCCTGCAAAACTGACTAATTCTTTAGAAAGTTTTATCTGAGGTGTAGAACAGGAATTTTTTTCTTTTTGTTAATTTCAATGTAAAAACCCCACTATCATTACTGCTGCACTGAGGAAAAATTATTCTTAAGGAGTAGAGTGACCTGTTGTGCTTGAAGGAGATGGCTTTTAGGAAATGTCTGTATGCCCTGTAGGAAGGGCAGATCAGAATGCGTGAGGATGTGATATATGTACTGTGGTTCAGTCTTCTAATGCTGTGACTCTCTCCAGGTCACAGAATTTCACGTATCTGTACTACCACTGTGAAGCTGAATTTGTATCTGAAGTCTTCAAGGCCTCCATAGTCATTAATCTTCTCTAACCACCTAGGCCTGCCCTGCAAACACATCTTGCATTCAATGTAGTTTAGATTTTGCCACACTTTCCTCCTGTGCGTAGTACCTGGAAAGTCTAGGATCATTTTCATCATCTTTACCTGCTAGGTAACATGAGAAACAAGTATAATGAGTAGCTCATGACAACAGGCAAGATAAGAAATTAAAAATTTTAAAATTATTTAGCCTTTGTTTTGAACAAAATATTAACAGAGCAAGAGTAGGAGAACTGTAAAAGAGATGTTGTGGTTGCAGTGAAAGGTTTAAATAATACATTACTGTTGTGAGCAAAATGACATCTGTATGATCCCCAGTGCACTTTGTAAAGGAGCAGAAATCTCACCACATTAAATTTGGCCAAAGGCAAAATTACAGAGATTTTCATTGCAATAGTCACAGGTGCCTAAAAAGGAGGATTACATGACAAAAATTCTGATGAGACAGAAAATTGCTTGAATTCAGAGAATAATTTACAACAAAACAGATAAAAATTAAGATTTTTTTTAAGTACTAGCAAAAACATACTGAGGGAAATATTTGAGGTCAGATCTGAGTAGCAGCAGCTATTAAATAGGGTATTAACTAAATTGTGAGATTACTCTTCAAAATGAGAAGGATAATGCTTGCCACTTTTTCTCTGTCATGCGCAGACATATGTTGTTCTTCATCAAAAAGTAAAACCTTCAATGTAACTTTTAGTGGGGAGCACTTAAAACTGATGAAGATTCATTCACCTCCGTATAGGTAATGCTACAGTTGAACAGCCAGTGAATAAATACTGGTAGAGCATGCCTCTACATTTAAAAAACAAAATGTTTTCCTGTTGGTAACTCAGTGTCCCATTCTTTTTGAAGTTTGTGAATCTTTTGGGATTTAGTTTTGGTTTGGGTTTTTCTTTTATTTTAGTCCATTCATTAAAGCAACAAACACAATTAAACAGACACCTGCCAGGAGTAGGGAAGACAAGACTGAATTGGCAATACTGGAGTAGAAAAAAGCTTTGTGCATACTGGAGAGCATGAGGAGAGCAGAGGATGGAATTTCTCATCTACTGTGACTGGGTAGGGCAAGTAAAGAGAAAGAACAGGCCTGAAGAATTCTACCCACAAAATTTTTGTATTACTTGAAAGGGCGTAAACATTGAGACTGAGTTAGGAAAAAGACCCATTTGTAAGAAACTCTTTACCAGATCTGAAAAACAATGACAGGAAAATTTAATGACTGGATAATAAGGTGGCAATTTGGTGAAAATTCCTACAACTAAGTAAAACTACTAATTAGAATAGTTACACAGAGGCACATTTTGGCAGTCTTGTCCAGGTTAAAAACAACAAACCTCTGTGTCCTGAGGAACAGAAAAAGGCAAAATAAACAGAAAGCGATTTTCAGAACATCTATTAATACACTCCTGAATGAAAATAGTCTAGGGAGAAGATAACTTTCTAAATAAGCTGGAACAATTGCATATTAAGATAACT
Source organism: Acrocephalus scirpaceus scirpaceus (assembly GCA_910950805.1). Classification (NCBI taxonomy): domain Eukaryota; kingdom Metazoa; phylum Chordata; class Aves; order Passeriformes; family Sylviidae; genus Acrocephalus; species Acrocephalus scirpaceus. The sequence continues at coordinate 55,716,830 of OU383776.1, forward strand.
AGATTGCTGCAACAACAACAAAAATATCCTGAAACATAGCCACTGACTTGTGTAGCACTGGTACACACCAAAGAGAGAGGAAAATTGAGCTGAACAAAAAACAATTGCAAGCAGACCAGTCTTTGTTTGTCAAACATAAAAAACAGGATTTGAGTTTTTTCCTCATGACTTCATAGAGAACAGATAACACTTCATTCATTGGTTGATGGTATGGAGTGAATCATACACTGATTCACTGAGGAATACTTTGGGTGATAACCTGGCAAAATCTATTAGCATACAATAAGAATTTTGGTGTCTATTTCCCCCCTTAGAATACATAAATGCTACTTTACACAATATTCCCTTCAGAGAGTAAAGTTTTAAATAATGTTAACATACCATATATTATCCTTTCTCCAGGTTTGATGTGATGTGATTTGCTTATATATTCATAGTTGCCATAATATTTGTATGTGATATATTGTCAACTTTTCTGTTTAATAGTGGGAAGACTAGAATGTTTGAAGTCATATCAGAAACTCTGGAACATGACTTTCCTTCCTGGTTTGGGAAGGTATTTGGTTATGCTTCTAATCCCGGACTTATCCTACCCTTTATATTGCTGATGGTGTACGTATAGAATATTAACTCAATGTTTGCTGTATCTCAGGTCTGCTAAGTCTCTTTCACTCTGAATCATCACTGCCTGAATATTTAAGAAATACATGAGCATACTTAATGTGTGTTTGCAGAAATGTTGAAATCTCTTTTTTCAATGTGCAGTGGCTTTCTTTTTGGTTTAGTTATACTTTTAACAAATATTCCTGCCACAAAAGATAGAAAACTATTAAAATACAAAAGGCCCATAGGGAATCTGTAATGCTGTGACATTAATCACCTTGTCCAGTATGCAAAATAGCACATCATAAATCCTTAGCAAGTTCAGTATAAACATGAACAGCATGGAGCAGAGTTATTCTCAGTAAGGTTCAGTGAAAATGATCTTCAGTGCCCTTAATTGATGAAGACTGTATATATTATTGGGACAGGGGTGTGAGATGGGGTTTTGGAGACTTCGTGAAATAAGGCTAGTAGAGGTTTTCGTGAGTGACTCAGTAACTGGTAAAGAAAAATGACCCTGGAATATTTGCTCTTAAAGGTTCTATTGAATGCTGTTTTATCAAGGCATTTTAACCTGCAGAATTGGGTTATTATATCAGATTATTTAGCATACTGCAGAACTAAAAGTTAATTCTGTACAAAGATAAGCTGGGATTTAACTTTGCAGTGCAGAACTGCAAGTAAACGTAGAAAAGATTATAGAGCACAATAAAAATTACAAAAGGATTTTATATGAGCAATATGAAATACTGAGATGAAATTTTCCTATGGTTCACTTAATGCCATATTCTATTTTAACCCTTAGATACAGAAGGTAAGAACTCTAAAAATAAATAGAAGAAAAAAAAAGAAAGAGGAAAAATACAAGGAAAAATCAGGCAAAGCAGAGGAAACAACATATGCTGATTGGTTATTTACTGCTTATGTCAGTTAAAAATTTCATAACAGATTTTTTATTAAATTAGGATAGTGAAAACTACTAATTTCATAGAATTGTCATAATAGTAATTCCATACACTAAAACCCCAAAATATTCTTATGTTTTTTTCTTAGTGGAAGAAGGAAGTAATAACTGAAAAAATAAAAGGAATATATTATTTTGGTTGTTTTCTTGACAGTATTGCAGATTGCTTACTATATTTGTTCAGAAGCTTTCATAAATAAAATTTACTAATTTTTAAGGTATGTCATATGACTTAATTAACTTTTATACGTTATTCTATGGAAGTTACTTCACACTTAAACACTGCTTAATGAAACATTTTTCTTAAATACTGTAAGACTGAATGTAGACTAATATTAGATAGAATAATTACTTTCATTTTTCCCCCCTGAAATAACAGTGTCTTCTTCATAATGTAAGGAAGCACATTGTTCATTGTCAAAATATAAGTGATTAAGCACTATAACTGATTAAGCACAATAAATGACAAAAAGATACAGGCCTTATATTATCACAACTGTAATGGTTGCTAAAGGAATATTCTGAGTCTTTAAATCATTGTCTAACAAGAAACTATTATTTTTTAAATTTAGCCTGAGCATTTATTATCTCAACGCAACATCCAAATCCTACAAGGAAGCTAACCTGGAACTTAAAAAGAAGTTACAAAGTGTAAGAATAGAGAATTACTGATTTTTTGCATTTTACTAAATATTAGAGAAACTGTTTGGGTAACTGAAAGATGCCTTCTCTCTCCGTATCATTAGCAAGCAGAAGAAAATAAAAGAAGAAACAAGCAAAAGGCACAAAAATCAAATGAACAAGAGGAAAATCCATTTGAGACAGAACCGCCACCAGTAAAGCCTAAAGGAGACAAGCAAGATGAATCCATTCCAAACAAAGGTAATATTTGGTTTGAATGTCTCACGAAGAGGAATTCATGTATGTGTGATCCTAGTCTTCCTCACTGCTTTGACTGCTTCCCCTTCTATACTCTCCTGAAACACCTTCACAATACTGAATCACAAGTATTAGCCTAATCTCTAGTTCACATTTCTGTCTTTTGCTTGTTTAAGAAATATTGCAACATTATTCCTTACCTGGCAGCGCCCAAGTAAAAAGTTGAACTATAATGAACTGAAGGTCAGATCCTGCTGAAAGAAAGCAATTATAGCCTCATCTAAGTGTTAGTGATAGTGATTCTTCTTATCTATCTCACACCAGTCAAAGTTTAAATCTTCTACCCTTCTGTTGTGTTTTGTTGACCCAGAACTACACAGGAATGTATTTGTCACCTGTGCCAGGTTCACCTGGAGAAGGTGTAGTGAGAGCACAGTAAGCAACACTTATCAGAAAGCCTGGCTGGGGCAGATGGGTGTCCGCCTGTCCTGAGGGATTTTTCCTTTCCCTCATCATGCATGCATGCCCTACAGCCACTAAACTGCCTCAAGCCTAGGAAGGAAACCCAGGTGAGAGATGACTGTCTTTGTAAGAGCCTGTGTATTTACTGCCTTCACCACCACTGATAGACCATATCTTAAGTGCATCTTGGAAAATTGCCCACCTGCCCCCATGGAGCCTTGCAGAAAAAAATGGATGGAAGATACAGCACAAAGATCGTGAAGGTGCATTACTCCTGGTTTGCGCAAGGGAGGCCCAGACTTTCTACTGCACTCTAGGATAGCCAGGCAGTTGCTGGATTTCCCTGTCAGGGGGCTTTGGAGTTGCATGATAATTTATTAATTCTGTCCTCTAAACATATTTCAGACAGCAAGAAAGGACAGGATTGCAATGGATCAAATAATAAAGGCCAGCCACAAGAAGCCGGCTCCTCTCAGACACTCCAGCATCCTGGCCCTGTCCAGAATGGCCAATATCCTCCACAGAGCCGAGGAGGAAACCTTCGTACACCATCCATAGCTGTGACAAGGCCACCAGGGCCCAGGAGGCCTGGGATGCCGGGCTATCCACTTGGAAATCCATACCTCCCAGGGATGCAGCCAGGAATACCCAGGGGCCCTCCCATGTACAGATAAGGAGTCTTAAGAATAATATGATACAACACTGAAGGACAGAAACATTGTCCTAATCCCCAAAACACTCCTGTAAGAGCAGAACCTCTCTATGTTTGTTGTAAATCTTCATGTGCATAGAAGTAACCCATGTGCTTCAGTTTTTTTGCAGCATGGGAGCTTCAGAAGAAAACATGTCATATGTCTTCTTGCATTTGAAGGCATTGTGAAAATTTGTTGTCTGTATCAATAAATTGCTAAAATTACAGATTTTTACTGGGGATACTTTTTAGAAGAGTGGAAAAATTTGTATTCAGTTGACTTTTGTTAAAAGCTTGAAATTTTGTCCCTAATATATTTTCCTTTTCCTTAAAAGAACAGTACATTGAAAACACAGCTGTGTATAAAGTTTATGAGAATCAGTTAAACCCTGCATATATCTTGTCCTCTGCAGGTCACATATGTTTGGCCAAAGATTTCAGATTGTATAAGGGGAAACTAGGACCAAAATGAGGGAAAGCTGCATGATTCCGTCTAAAGTCTCTGTTAAAAGTGTTAAAAAGGAAAAAGAAAACCAGTAGTTTACCTGTAACTATGAAGAAAATTTAAGCCCTATTACACCACCACTTTCAGCTAGTACTAGTTTTATTGCATTCTTAAAACTAGAAATAAATTTAAAGAATCAGTGTAGTAAAGGAATATCTCCTGTGCAGGAAAACATATTTGGGGAAAGGAGGTAAGACAATTATTGATTAATTTCTCCTAAATGTCCTAGTGGTATAGAGACACTCAACATTGCATAAGTATATGTACTGCAGTCTTCTCTGTAAATTTATGACTACATATCGGTCTCTATGTAGTCCAAGGTGGAACAGGCTATTTTTCTGACAGGTCTTATGGATAGATATAAGGGGCAAGATGACATTACCTAATCCAATAAGACAGGTTGAATTATTTTGTTCTGATCTTATTTCCTTTTTCAGAACTTTGGTCTTAATAATTATTTTAAGGCTTACAAGCTTAATAACAACAAAATTAATCAACTTATTGTCTTCCAAAACATAAATGTAATTCTATTGAGGGCCTTCTGTATAATTAATTTTGTATAGTAGAAAAATCTTAACCATACCCTAGTATGGAACAAGTCTGTGATATCACAAAACAACCTCCACCTAATTAAATTGTGGATCTTATTTAAAAAAGGCTTACAACCCCCCCCAGAATCATCTGTGTCTCCCCATAAACCACAGTGATCCAGATACAACTTCCAGCTCAAGCAGTCTTTAAATCAATTGCCAGAGCTTGTAAGGATTAACCAAAGCAAAGTTCACTTTATACTTTACTTGACTGTTCTACCGCTTCCATGAGTGTCCACTAGACATATCTGCAACTGGGGTGTTGTGAGTCTTTTATTTTAAGTTATAGAAAGTGCGTTTTTCATCTTTCTCCTCATCTATGGACTTCAAACCCATGGAAAAAGTACAGTAACTCAAACTGTTTATTAATTGGTAAATTTTCTAACAGGATTAATTTTTAAACTGCATATATGTCTCTAGCCCAGAAAGAAAAGATTGTCAGTTGTCTTACTGAAGCTAAGCATGGGACCCACTATGGTAATGTTTCAATGCTTTCAAAAAACCCCTTTTCCTACAAGCTGGGCTTGATCTATCCTGAAATATTGATTTATACAGAGATTTTAGTTCATTGTTTGTTAGCATTTCAGAATAAGAATACTCTGGGTATTCCTCTGAAAAACAAATAATTTCAGTAGAAAAGGTGAAGAAACTGAGTTTAAAAATATTTTATAGCTTGGTGAGTTTTTCAAGAGGTAAATTAGAGTTGTAAAGTAATTTTAATGCAGTTTGGTTCCCTAAAATGTAGAGAGGAATGTTTACATTACATATGTATAAGACCTTAATAAGAATTCTTTGTTCTGTCAGGAGTGGAAATATTCTGTGGATGTTAAAGAGTTTCTCATTGTTAATGAGTTTAGTATTTCATTCTGTGGGATTGCTTTACATTGTAAACAGAAGAGAGACACAACAAAGAATCCATCAGCTGGAATTGTTCTGGGGAGATTTCTGATAGATCTGTATGCTGCACTGATTTTCAACAATTAATATGGTCTCATAAAATACATGTATATGCAGAGATGAACATGTAATAGCCAATATGAATAACAATAGCAAAGCTAGATGTTCTTCATCAGGATGCTGTGATTGAAAATGAAATATTTATTTTTATTCTTTGGTACTCAAAAGTAAAGGTATTTCATCACTGTATTTTGTGATGCTTTGATTTCAGTACAATATGGAAATGTTGCTAATGTCAGGATTCTAAATCAGTACCAGTATAATTTTTGGGCGTAAACATTCTCTGTGAAGTATTGGCTTGTACTTACGTTATCAGAAGGTTTTAGATTGTGTAAAAAACTGAAAGATATTTGGGATTAATAGTAATTCAGGGTAGGAATAAATAAAATCTCCCTGTGTGTTTGGGGAACGCACTGATCTGCACTTCAAAGGTCTGACTATTTTATTCTGCTTAGCACAAAAATTAAAAAAAGGAGCTAGTATATGACATCAGACTATTTTGCTTTTTTGTTTTGAGATACAACACCTCAGTTGCAGTGCATAGTCATAGAAAGTTATGAATCACATCTGTTGAAGTGTTAGTAAAATAATAATAAAAAGTAGTATTACACACTTTGAGGCTTGTTTTGGTCATTGACTTTTTGTTGAAATGTTTTGTGCATTTTTACATAATAGTCTCTGCTCTTAATATCAAAACTAAGTAATTTTAAAAAAAATATTAGTGATTTAGTTTAGAAATTGCAAAAGGAAAGAGAATGTCCAATACTTGTGGTTGATTTTCCACTTTGGTCCATTCTTATACGTGTACCTTGGTATCATATGCAACTAATGATACGTTCAGTGAATAATGTTCATCACTTACCAATTGACTCCTTTGTCTGTGTCCTTGCCAGCTCTACACAGTTGTGAAAATCTTTTAATATTTCACATTCTTAATCCATTGTGAAGAACTTAATTAAAAAAAAAAATCAAGAACATTTTCTCCATCTCTTTCTTGGAAATAGATAAGGAAAAAAATAATTTTGTCATTTTCTGTCAATAATCGTTATAACTAGTTGTCTCAAAATATTGCTACTGTTATATTATAACAGTTATATTGGAAATATTTAATTTTCAGAATTCTTAGAGCTGACAGTTTTCAATCAATACCAATTTTACCCATCCAAACTATAATTTTAAAATATTGAACTTTCTGACTACAAAAAGGTACCCATAGTTATCTCAAGTGATTGATCCACAAGTTAAAAGCTATTTTCATGCATTGAGCTATCCAAAAGATAGGGAAGTGGCTAACAGAAGATTGGTACAATTAGGTTGCATCACTGATAGGGAATGAGTCTTAGATTTTTAAACATAAATTAAAAAAAAAAAAATTAAAGTCCTGAAAATAATAGGAAACAAAATCTAAAATAATTTCAGAAGTTCTCAAAGTATGAAGGCCAGTTCTTGAGCAAAACACCAACAGCCTCTGGAAAGATGATGTCAGTCTAAACCATAGCTTATATAAAGTAACAATCTGATTCTTACAGCATGAAAATATGTAGCAAAATTTCATTGTAATTAACACGGGAATAATTTCTTGCTAGCTGAAACTAAATGTGATACTTCAAGATTTTTTTTGTTAAATCACCTAAGAACTGCTCTGCAGATAGAGCCATGGGTCTAGATATTTTGGATAAAATATAATTTTAGAAAGTCTGCAAGTCACGTTCACTTGTTTAAAGGGATCTTATTTAAAACACAGGATATTTTCCCCAAAAGCTAGTAAAGCTGGTAAACTGGTTGTTATAATCTGATTAGTGAGAGATGCTTCTGCCTGAATTAAAGTGAAAAAGAGACCAGAGGTTGAAGTAAATGACAGGATCACAGAATCACAGAATAAGCTAAGATCATGAATTTTATTTAACACTAAATGTGAGGTGGAGATATAAAAATTTATAGAAGAGAGGTGATAGGGTTGGAGACGAAGAGAAAGACAGAGAGATCAAGCTGAAGATAGTCACCACCCATGGATCTGGGGACATCCCACTGGTCTTCTTCACTCTGGGCTTCTGAGTGGTGAGGATCCAAGAATTGTTCTTCTGGGGATACCACATTTATACATTCCAAGTTTCGGGTATTCGTGGTGAAGGAGCAGATGCTGTTCTTGTAACTTGGTGTGGTATGAGCAGTTCCTTCCTTTCCCACAGTTTGCTACATTGGGAATTTTTGTCCAGATATGTTAGCCATAAGGTGATAACCGGTTCTCACCTCCCCAGGCCTGGAATTAGTACCTTCCTGTCATAATTTTTTATCTCAAGTTCCTGCTGTGGTGGTCTATCTTATGGCACATTCCTTCTGTGGCCTTGACAGTGTTTTGAGACATGCAACTATGTATTTAAAGTCCTTAACATGTAAATGACTAGGACTGAAAGACTCTGAAAGGTCTCATACAAGTTTTAAAGGCCTATTCTGGTTGCCTTTGTGTTGCATCATTCTGGCACCTTACAGTATCTCTGATGACCACACACAACAATGATGCTGAAGGAGCATAAATCAGCTGCAGTCCAGCTGCAACTAGATTAAAAACAGAGAAGTGTTTGTCAGTTTCTTTTTTAACAAGCAGTTTCTTACTGTCAATATAGCCTCAGTCCTGCCATGTAAAAGCAGACTGACAGTTCTGTCTGTGCCACTGCTGCTCTTGTGTGCTTCACGCAGATGGACATTCTCTGTTTGTAAGCTGTGCTCTCTAATACTATCTGCCAAAAAAAATCTCCTTGGCACTTGGTGTTTCCTATCCTCAAATGAACTTTGCTGCACAGTTGAAAACATTGATTTCCAGAAATAGAGGGAAGTGGCACAACATGTATTGGAAGTGAGATACTCTGGGGCATGGTGACAATTTACTATAAATAACAGCCTTCAGAGAATTTTAGTGCCCACTATCTGCCTGTATAATATGATGCTGCTTTCACCAGGCAAGACTAGGAGTAAATCTATCTGTCTGTCTGTCTGTCTATCTATCTATCTATCTATCTATCTATCTTTCAACAGCCGATGTCCTAAGTTCCAAAGCATGTTATGTGTTAAAATCTGGTCTCCTCTTCTGGTTAAGAATTGCCGCCTGGGGCAATGAAAAACCTGTGATTAAGGCACACTGCCCAGGAAGCTCTCTGTTGCCCCAATCGAATCAAAAGAAAAACTTTCCAAACAATATTAAAGTGCTAATATAATGAGAAGTTCTATAATGAGCACTATAATGAAAGCTTTCAGGTGCACAAAATACAGCTGTATATGCATACACAGTATTGGATTTCCACACTTTTAATGAGTTCAATTAATTAGTATATCTAGCAGGTACCTCCAATAGAAGACTGGTTGTCCTGGTAACCCACCCTTGGACCTTCCCTATAGGAGAGACTCCAAGGGGTTCCTCACCCCATATTTTATTATGTCTCCTAAATTCAGGTGCAAAACTGAGTGTCCTTGTTAGAAATACTTTTCTTAAAAATAAGAATAAACAGAATTTTAAGAAGGTGGCATAAATGTGTGAGAAAGTATAACCTACTATTCTAAAGTGTAAGAAAGTGTTAATAACTGTACAGCTATATATAAAAAAAAATCTACAAAACTACAAATATATAAAAATATACATAAAAAGCAAAAAATTTTTAGGCATCATCGACTCTACCCCAGCCATCCCCTCCACATTAGGATGCTGAAGACACTGGGAACCCTGGTCAACAACCTGTGGGCCCCCATCTTGTAAACATTGTCTCAAATCAAGGAGGAGTTAAATCTCTGGGCTGTCTCCTGCAGATTCGTTGTGCAGAGATACAAACATTGTCAGTATGGAGCTGTCTCTAACCTTGGCTTGGTCTCTGGTTTGGTTTCCCTTTCAATCAGGCTTTTAGTAATGCTTCCATGGAAGGTTGCAACATAACCCTTGAAGAGCAGACAGATACTGATGAGAAGAGGGAAGTTACTTCCTTTCCCTTTTCTGTGCAGCACTATGGTGGTGGCTGTAGTTCCACTTCCCTGGTGACAAGCAGGCCCAGCTATGTCCCATGTCCCAGTCTGACACAGCAGAAGCAGGACCTGTTTTTTTTTCCTGACCTGCCACCCTATTTGCTTGCTTGAGAGGCTTGTCATCCTTTTCCAGATGTGCAGCTGCTGTTCCTTTATGCCCCTTATCTAGGACAGAAAAGGCACAGCATGTCTGCATATCCTCTCAGTTCATGAAACATATCCATGTTCTTTCTGTGAAATTGGCAGTCCCTGTGTGTCAGGCATGCATATTACACTAGAAGCACTGTGCTGGCATGGTCATGCCATGGCTGAGGTGGGAGGAGAGGCTGTGTGTTTAACCAGTGTTGTTGAAAGCTCAGACCAGCCAGGCAGTCTTTTTCTGACTGTACGATTTCTTCTTTTACACACGGGCTCCATAATTTCATTCCTGTTCTTATGTATAGATGAAAGAAATCCTAGTGCTCTTCCTTTTTGCTCTTAATTAAGTCAGGGGCTAAAATGATATTCGCTTACTTAATGTATGGATTTATCTCATTGTCCTAAAATCAGTTCCATATGCAATTTTGCAAAATACCACTAGAATATGTACCACTTATACATAACTACATATACATAACTACATATACATAGTTATATGTATGGTTATTTAGGCCTTTACCTGAGTGAACCCAGGCTGGTTATGTTTACTTTTAAAGATTATATGGCATCCCTGGCAAGATTCTAATGCTTTCTAAAAGGCACTTATTAACTCTTTGAATCCCACCTTTACCTTGTCTCTTTATTTGAAGGTGTCTCTCACCCCAATTAAATTTGGTTGGTAAAATGCTTTCTGTATTTTTATATTCCAGAGTGTCTGAACTAGGAAACAGTTTGTCTCAGTAGTTCACTACTTTGAACTTAAGAAAGACAAATATGTCACATTTTTCTTGTTAGTATATGAACTTGATTTGTCCCTCAATTTTTCCTTGTCTTTCTCTCTCTCCTGAAATCTTGCTTTTTGCCTTTCTTCCTTGTTAACTGTGGACATCACTTTTAGTTTAGTTTCTACCCTATTCACTCTGTAACTTAAAAATAGAGAGATCGTAATCCAGCATTTATGTTCATTGACTGCAGAAGGACACTTGGCGTCCTCACTTTATTAATTGCTGAATTTAATTTGAATTTAACTTATTTTAAAAAACATCTGTCCGAACACTTTATTTCCAACATTTCACATTGTGAAATTTCATGTCCTGAACTACATGTGAACATTTTGAGGTAGCTTAGAATTTTTACTCTTTGTGAGGTTCCCACTGCAAAGCTGCTCCAATCTAACTAGGAGCTACTAGTAAGTGAGCGTCTAGGTGTGAGTACCCAACAATTAGTTTCATGCTGATATGGACCATCAGTTATGTATTAATCTATTACCTGTATGCATAATAAGAAATTATTTTAAAGCTTACAGTGAAGTAAAAAGTGCTTTTCTCTCTTTCCCTTCCACTTGCCTTATTAAAAAAATAAAAAAAAAATTTAAAAAATTACGTGTGCCTTGGTCTTCTCTCCAGTAGAGGTCAGAGTAACATAATTCCCACCAACTGTGTAAGTAATTGCCTTAGGAAAGAATAAATCCTTCCTACTTGATCCTATAAAAGTTGACAGAATTAAGGCTGCTAATAGCTTCAGATCAATTTGGAATTTGTGGAAATGCCAGAAGTCTGCTGATATGATGTTTCAACTGATGCCAGTGGTACATGTTTGCTGTTCTGTGACTATCTAAAAGAAATAAAAAAATTAATAGGCCATCTGAAATAGTGCATGGGAAAATTCAGGGGAAAAAACCTGCTTTCCAACCTTAATTAGAGATAATAATTGGTACTGTAACTTCTTGGGAATCTATCTTTTGGTTTCTGCTTTTAAATCAACATTGCTGAATCATAATCTGACCTATACAATCTGACTTTTCAGACCAAAATAGTCTGACTATTCTCTCACTAAAAATATGGCAAAATGTGATGCTTGTTCAAAAAACCTGATATAAACATTATTTATAAGTATACAGAAAAGACAAGCTCCAAACTCATCAAAGGAAATTTTAATTTCAGAATCTTCTATTTGGTCGAAAAACAATGCCCTCTGTCTTACAGGTCTTGTTTAAAATAATTAAGTATTGATTAAGTACTGATTTTCATTTTCCTGAATAAATACATAGATATGTAGTAATATTCAGATAAACTGTAGCTCCTTCAGTAGAGGTAGCAAACAACTCTACAAAGAATTCAAATTATGGTGAATCTGTAATGGCTGAAACACCACAGGAATGAGAAGTTACATGCAAAGATATGAATAAAGAAAACTTCACAGCCTTTATAACCTGTGACAGAATGGGGCAGAGGGATTTTCCTTACCTCACACAAACTGTCTATGGAGATAAATACAACATTGTTTTAAAAAACTGAGACAACTCTTTCAGGAGGTATATGAAAGCATATATCCCTTCATTTTCCACACAATGAGTGAACAAGTTCAAGAATGTTTCAGGCTTCACATTTCCATTTCCAACAATGGTATATCCAAATCCCACTTTGTTTTTCAGTTGACTATAATAAATAAATGTACATCAGAAAACAATACTCCCTCCAGGCAATTTCTGCACCAGAACAAACCCAAGTAATTTAGGCTTTAGCTGCCACTATGCAGTGTGGAGTAAGTTTGTTTTATCTTTTGTAAGTCACAAGAAAAATAAAATAGTATGGGACCTTACAGCAAGAAATCAGGAAAAAAATTCCAGGAAAGTATGAATATAAAACTCAGCATCATCCTAGAATCACAGGATCACAGAATCACATGAACAGTTCAGGTTGGAAGGGACCACTCTGGGTCATCTGGTCCAATTTCCCTGCACAAGCTGGGTCATCCCAGAGCACACGGCACAGGATTGTGTCCAGACAATTCTTAAAGAGTCTTCCTCCAGTGAGGGAGGCTCCACCGCCTCTCTGGGCAATCTAATCCAGCACATGGTCACCCATGCAGTAAAGAAGATTTTCCTGTTCATGTGGAACTTCCTGTGTATCAGTTTCTGCCCATTGCCTCTTGTCCTACTGCTCAGCATCCCCAAGAAGAGCCTTACAGTCCCCTACCTTTTTATTTACCTAAATAAATTCGTGTGTGTTGGATTGCCTTTCTTTAGTAATTGCTTTTGAGTCGTGGCATTCTACCCCTTTGTCTGATTCACAAATTTAGTATTGAGTGTCATAAAAGAAATAATACCTTTTTCCCTTATCTTTGGGACAATTATAATACTCTTGATACTTCAGGTTTTCTCTGGTGCTATGTTTAGCTATAGTTCACGTCTCTTCTTGAGGGTCAGCCTCTGTGGGCTCTTGGGGGGGGTCCCTTTGTCTCTCGGCTCAGGACTACGAGGACTTTCTATCACAACATGCCTCTGCCTTTCCCTTCGCCCACGGGGTAGCAGCCCGCGGCGGGGTAATCCATCTTCTCGGCAGCAGGCATATGTTTCTGGAGTCTTGTCAGTCTGAGCTGCAAACTTTTTTTTTTAAAGGCACTCTACTGGGACAACCTGATTGTATTGGACTAGCAAGGTACTTTGATTGTCTTTCTGCGCTCGACTTTGAGCACTTCAACTTCAGCATCTAATTGCTTTTTTGTCTTTTTTTTATATATATGATACTATTCTGGAGAATCTAACTCTAGTAAACTTAAGTTAGTGGCAATTACTAAGAAATGGCTAGTCTCTGTTTGTTCTTTTTCTAAACAGTTGGTACATAATCTTTTTGGCCTACGCCCCCCTTTGCAGTGAGCAACTCAACTTACAATATACACACTTGAAGTGAACAAAGGGAAAACATTCACAATCTGGTCTTTCACACTTTATCTCATCTCTCTTGTTCATCGGTGTCGTTGCAACTTGACTTTCAGATCTCTAGGTGATGAGGACACTCTCTACTTTTGAGTAGTATATTGTGGCTCCACTTTCTTTATTCTCGAAGCATGGGTCTACTCTTTTTCTGCAGTCTTAATTGCTGTATCTTAGGTAACTCAGTGAAATCTACTGGGATTCTTTTGAATGGGCGATATGCAACTAGCTAAAGCTTAGCACAATTAGACAAATCATGTATTTTAAAGGGGGATCTTTAGCATCAATTCTTGCATAACACAAAGTAAGAACAATAGTAGTAATTAGTGAAAAAATAGGAAGCATCAATCTACTGCTGAAAATGATTACTTAAAAACTGCTTAAAAATTTGAAACATCTCTCAGAGCAATTTAAGGCTAAGGCATAGCTGAACTTTTCTAACTACTAGGGCATTGTTAGAGCTTTTATACTCATGTCAACAAAAGAGAATTACAGCTTACATGGCTCAGCTAAAGGCAACTCTTGTAAATAATGAAAGCTGCTCATCTGATTTAACATTCAGAAATGTAAAAAAACAGATTTCATTTTTGGTGTTTATGAAACACGCTTAAGAACTTTTAAAGAGGAAGCTCTCCAGAGATCTTGCTGAGGGAGATGTCTACATGACACAGGGCAGGACTACACAGAGGCTGCTGAAAACTTTGGGAACAGCATGGATATGCTACTTGGCTGCTTTTCTTAGACTGAGCAGCAGAATATTACTGCTAAAAAGTGCTGTGGAAATCAGAGCACAAAGGAAGTGAAATTGCTTCACTGAGAAGTCTAGATAGAAACTTTTTACACTTTTTGCTTTTTCTTTTGAGCTTTTAATTATAGACTAAATTGACTTGATACTTAGGATGGACAAGAAAATGAAATTATATTATTAAGAAAACAACAAATAGGGTTGACAAGAAGCAAAATGCAACAGGAATTGATTCAAACAACTGACATATGTAATTGTGACTTAACAAAACAAACAATTATAACAAATGGGGTAAGTGGGTCAATATTGCAGATTTTAAAATGAATAATGAAACGCAAAATAGGTACTTAAAATGAAGCTGTTTATGAAACTAAACATGGGCTAGTGCTTTAAGGACTCGGAGGTCTTCTCACAGCTAAGCTATTTAGATTCTTTGCTTTGTAAACGAATGGGTATTTAGGGGCACTTTGAGTGCATTTCTGCAGCTAACTTAGTGGCTTTTAGGCTCTCGGCTCTTGGCACTAAGCTCACATAGAAGTTTTGGGGTTAGCTTTGTTGACGTGACTGGCTTAAAGCACTTAACATCTTCTAACTAGCTTTCTAGACTACTACAGCCCCTGGTTTAGGCTGCAGCGCTGGCTTTTCTTGAGCCCTGCGGCTTCAGATCTTCATCTTCTTGGATCTGAACCCAGTGGCAGCATCTTTTTTTTTTCCCCCAGCTGGCTTTTTCTTAGCTATGGCTTTCACCCTCAGTTTAGGTTTTAGCCTTCGCTGTAAAATAAAATAAAACCTGTAGCTTCTGCTACTACTTTGTTAGGGAACATCGGCTACAACTAAAAAAACTAAAAACTGTTCATACTTTCTCAGGCACTATCTTAACAGGGTTGTCAGTCACTTTTGGTAAGCCTAACTAAGGACAGCATAAACTCAACAGCGTTTTCTTGTTTTAGTAGCTTAATGCTACTGGAACACACGCTCTTAAGAGACAGTTTGAAAATTGCCTCTTGTAGGATTTATTCTCGTGACAGGCAAAACTCTTAAAACTGAAAACGGGACGATCTGCAATTAGAGGAAACAACATAAAACATTCAATTGTAAAGACTATTCTATGGGGATTGGAGGGAAGTGGAAAGAAGATAAGGTATTGCAAAAAAAGGTATAAAGGATAGAGGATTTTGGGTTAGGCGTCTTAGCTAGCGAGCTCTTTCTGGTCGGGACTAGTGGATAGGAACTGGGAACTGGGGGGGTCGCAGGGAGCCAGAGAGACTGCAGACGTCCTGGGCTACTCTGTGCGGTGTGGTTTGCTGCTAACGACCCACTTTTGAAATAGGAACAGGGGGCAGGGACGACGAACAGGGATATGGGGTAGCAGAAAAGGCAACAGCAGCTTCAAGCTTATCTGTGCTCATTCAGCAAGTTCTACTCTTTATCTTGCTCTCTGAACAATAGGAGAGAGAATCATGGAATAGAATTCACAACTTGTTTATGTTTATGAAGTAAACATACATTAACATTAAAAGTTAACAGGGTAGCTAAAACTGTTAGACACTTCAGGATGGAGTGACTCTGCAGTTGCTACAGTAGTATCTGGTGGAAATGGTTTAGCAAGGTGTGGTTGAGAAGCTGGAACGACTGCATTTGCATATGAGTATGGCTGAGAGTGGGGTGGGGGTTTCTTGGGGGATGGGGAAAGCTGGGGACTTGGAAGGGAGAATTCTAAGGGAAAGATTTTTTCAGATCTCTCCCCCCCCCTTTTTCTCTTCAGTTTCTGTTCTCACTTCAGGGGAACTGAGAATGGGAAGAGGATGGCTCTTTGGGGGAAGGGGGGGCTAGAAGCAGGATTGGGAAAAGGGGTCAGAGAGAGACAGAGAAGGCAAGCAGGAGGACAATCGTCTGCTGGACACGAGGAGCCTATGGAGGTGGCGGTGCTGGCCGCGGGAAGCAGCGGGATGGATGCGGCGCTAGACGGGGCGCACGGGTGGGGGAGGCGCAGCACGGGCTTGGCGCGCCCGGCCTGATCTGCCATCTGCGGAAGGTCTGCGGGCCCCCGCCGTACCTGGCTTACAGGCGCGGAGGAGGGCCCGGGCGCAGATGGTGGCCCCCCTCTCTGCTAGCGTGCCCTGGACGGCGGCCCTACACCCCGCGGGCTGGCCCTCGGCACGCAGCGGCAGCAGTCGCGGCTTGGCGCGGGGGGCTCCTGACGGCCTAGCGGCCCCCCCCACAGCGGCACTATCTACTGGGCTCTTCTCTTCACTATCTTTAACTTCGGTACAATAATAAATTAGTTTTCCTTGGACTTACTTTTCAAAATGGGGCACTCTCTCTAGTGCTCTAAGATCCATCTTAGTGGACTTTCTGGTGGGATTTCAAAAGCACTTTTTCTCTTTCTGGGAGCACACTTTTTCTTTGATTCTTTCTGATGTTTACTCTTTCTTTGCCTTATTTTTTAAAAAAAACTTTACTTTTCGGTAATGGATTGCAATGCTAAATTCTTTCTTAGCTCTGGCTAAGAGCAGGGATCTTCTCTCTGACTGTTTCAAATCGCAAACTGGGTCTTGAATCGTTTGGCTTACGTACCCTGTCTGGTGAGCTGAACTGGGGGTCTGTTCGTCTGATGAAAGAATCTTCGGTTTGCGTCCTGGGCTTTTACTAGCCTGTAGCAAAAGGGTTTACTGGTTCTTCAAACCTAGAGGGACGTATCCTTCCCCTTTTGCTTCTTTGTGATCGATTCTCTCAGACTCCCCGAGTCTGGGCTTTGATGAGCAAACGAGTTTTCTTCAATTCTCTTCTCTGCCAGCTGAAAAAAACTTTGCGGGAAATCTGGTACAAGAGCTTACAGATCTACTTTTGTATCGTGGCAAGGCCACGTCTCGCTCACTCACTCAATCACCCACTCAACCAAGCATTACTTACAGCTATTTTCTTGCTTGGAGATCTTTGTGCACGGAGAAAAAAATTTTACGAGTGAAAAGTAGCTGCGGCTCCGAAAAGACTCCTATGTCTTTTCCTGGGTTTTCTGCTGGATCTAGGCTTTCTCTCTTTTTATTGTGGCGCTTTTATCTAATCTTTGGATTCGTAATACAATAGGTGCGAAGGGGTTTCCTGCTTTGCTGGGCTGCTGAAAAACTGGCAGGGCGCTCCCTGTGCAAAGAGATTCTTCTGCAGCTAAATTGTATCCGAGTCACGGCACCAAATCTGTTATAAATGATTAGAAGCCAATTCAAAAATAACAGGGTTTATTAGCAAAATTTCTAACACTAAATTAAAGCCACAATAAAAACGGGACAACAATCGATCGAGAGTTGGGTGGACAGAGTGGCGGTACAAGGGTACCCTCCGAATTCTGCCACACTGCTATGTTTCAGCCTGTGGGTTTTATACAGTTTTTTTACCCTAAGGCTAAGTCTATTGAAAGTCCAGATATGCTGTGTTTCCAAAAGAGTCCTGTCTGCATGAAGAGGTTGCTTGATAGTTTTTTCCGAAATTCATCTTGGGAAGGGTGATCTGATCGTCCAGGATCTCCACCAAGATCGGTATCGGATGTTGAGGAGCTGTGAATTGAGGGTCCACCCTTGATGGATGGGCCATCTTCTTGCTCTGCCTTGTCGTTACAGTTGTAAATGTGTTTAGGAACTTTGGAATCTTGGAGACATTCTCGGGTAGCTTTTTATTAGTGGCTTAAATCCACACGAATTTATCTATTATACTTATTACAATGGGGTTAGTATACAAATACTTGGCCACCCAGAGCGATACAGCTCAGGTCTCTCTGTTAGAGGGTCAAGGAGTTGGTGGATACTTTTCCTGCGTCAGCTTCACCTAGCTGAGAGAAACAACTGAGGCTCAATACCCAATTTCACAAAACAGGCATTTAACTTCCACTTTCATGGCTTACATTCAGAATAACAGAGTAAAATTTTTCCTCTTCTGGCTACCTTGTCTGAAGTTTCTGTGAACAAATCTTTCCACTAGCAAAATTACTCTGGTACCCATTTGTCTGCTAAAATATTCCTAGATGTGCTTAAAACTTGATTGTTTCAAGTGCCAAAAGTCAAGCTACCCAATATATGCCTAAACTGTGCAAGGAGTAACCAACTCAGCGTCAGGCTGAAATCCTGTCAGCTGCAAGCTTTGCAAACCACAGCGCAAACAGTCAGGCTAGGGCTCCCATTTTTCTGTCCTAGGGTCCTGGTGGCAAATAGATTTTGCTGTGCAGGACTCCAGTGTCAAACTTCTGACCCCAGATTTTTCTCATTGTCTTTTGCCTGTCCAGAAAATGCCACTACAACAACCTGCAACCCACTCTGTAGATGGCACTTTCTCCTTTTCTCCTGTTTCACTAGAAACAAAGCACCTGTGCCAGAGACAGACTCCAGAGCCCAGTTATGATAGGGGCTATTCCCTGAAAATGCAGGAAACTTTCTGCTTACCTCTGTGCTGTGTTTAGTTACCTGTTACTCATCAGTTTTGCAATTGTTATCTTGGTGCTTAGCATAGAAGGTTTTTCAGATTTCTTCTCAACATTCCTAAAATGCTCACTTGGATATTGAGAGCTCAGGGTACCTCCTGGAAATGTTCACAGACAACAAGGATGTGTTACAGGTAACATTTATGTTAATTTGTTGGTCTTCTAGGCATTCACAGGTGTGTTCCTAGGAGACATTACCATGAAGAGTAAAAAAAAAACAAATCATTTTTTTTGCTGTAGCTCTGCATATAATTTATATGGGATTGTGACATAAAATGTATGATTTTTCTTGCAGGCAGATTATGAAATAAAGAATATTTCAATCCTAGTTTAAAATGGAATTCTTTCTTGTTCTGCAGTACTTATATAATGTTCATTCATGTGTTTCTTATTGCACTGACAGAGAAGGCAAGTTAAAGTATTGTTGTGCCATCATGTCCTTGAGGCTAGGAACATTTCCTTTATATAAATCCTTCTGTGGGTACTCTTCTGACAGATTACTTTTCTTCAACTATATATATTTTTTGTTGCTGTTGTTGTTGAGGAAGTGTTTGCATTGCACTATGGCAAAGGAAAAATGTATTTACCATGAAGAAGAAATAAGACCCATCTGTCACAAATGTCACAGTAGCAGAAACAGGTTTCACAGATGTTCAAAACATTCTTGAAATCCACATTTATGAGTGCATCAAAGATTGAGCTGATTGAACTGAACAACATCCTACATATTAGTAGATTATCTGTGGATGATTCTGCTCTTTTTGCATCTATTTAATAAGTATTGGAGAGAAAGGAGAAAGTATAATAAAATAACACGAGTTAAATGAACTGTTTGCAGTACCTTGCTGCATAGTTTCACAAACGGCTTCTTTGTTAGCTATGGGGTGTCATGGTCAATGCCACTTATGTCTGTAGGCATTTCAGCCTTTTGGACTTGCAATTCTTTTAAATTTAATATTAGCTATGAATTCTCTGAATCTGTTCATTATGCCAAATGTAATTTTATTTCCTCAAATTTAAATTCATTATATGTATATGCTAAGATCCAGTCTTCCTGGAATTGTACTCCTTAAGGAAATATATAGTGAAGAACCATATATCTTAGGACCTGGACTTTTTAGGTGATGATTTAAAAATATCATGGGGATGGAATGTTTAATTTACTTTTGCCTTCAAATGTTATAACCAAAAATGCATTGTTACAAATGCTAAAACTTTATAATTGACCATATTTTACTGCCTATTAAGTAATGTGAGACATTTTATTTCTACCTCTGCAAAAGGTTCAATGTGGTTTTCTGCATCAAACTCGTACTGACAGCACGACTTTTCTCTTGACATAAAAATACATTCTTCCTCAGTGGGATTCTTGATTTCTTTTATGTCTTTTATTTCTGATTTCTTTTTCAAGCTTTGGGGTTTTTTTAAGTTTGTGAAGTTTTGGGAGACAAAATCTTGTCCATCTTCTTCTCTGGAGTACCTCTGCCTTCATCTGATTCTTGTGAATGAGATTTGATGTTGCAGTTGTGGATTTTACCAGGTGATTGTAGTTCAATGTCACACACATTCACAAGTTTGTGCATCAGTACTTTAAAAAAGAAAGATTTCTTACAGAGAGCACACTGACAAAAAAGTAAACAGATTATTTTTGTTTAATTATGTAATGTCTTATTTACACAATAAGAATTTTAGTTTTAAATATTTAACTTATTTATGGATTCTCTAAACTGATGTCCTCTTTTTTTCTGTCCCCATGTTATAAACGACAGCTCTCCAATATTCCGTTTTAGAGGTTTATTGGAAAATGACAAAATGAGATCGAAAAGAGACAAGTCCCACAATCAAACGGCAGCTCTGAGCCCGGGTTTCGAGCTGCTGGGTGAACTAAGACCCCAGCCTCTATCGCACTGGGTCTCTCATAGTTCACACTATCTCTCGAAGGTTAGTTTTATAAGGTTTTTAGGCTCTGAGGCTAGTTTTCTGTCCAGTCTGAATATGCAGATAGGATTTCCGTCCGCCTGGAGTGAGAGTAGAATAGAATTCTGGGAAATCTGATCACATCTCTGTGATGTTCATGTGTCCATGAATTATTCCTGAAGTCTTCACTAAACATGTCTGTGAATTATTCTTGAGGCTCCTGCCAGATGAACATATCTTGGTTTGGGTTTGGTCTCAGCGCAGGATTCCAAGAGTGATGGGATTTTCTGAGCGCTGAATCAGTTCTGATGGGCCTTAGTGATCGTTATCTGGCACCCTTTTGGCATGGTCCACCTCTCATTGATATGGAGAATACAGGTCTATTGTTCTATGGGCAGGCTACTTACCTACCCCCCCCCCCCCCTTGTTGGTTTCTGTGCAAGGGGGTACCTTTTAGCATACTTTAATCAAACTATATAATTATAACAGTAAAAAACTCGAATTAAACTACATATTTATAACACCCACATTTCTTTTACATTTTCCTGGCTGAATACCACTGTTATTAGTCTCATCCTCAAAATAATTTATTCCATGAATCATTCAACACAAAGATTAGTTTATAGATGTGTATTTTCTTTCAGTATACAAGAATTAAAGTGCGTCTTTCAGACAAAACCCTGTTTTTGGAAGTTAAAGCAGTAATGCCATGCAAGCAGTCCTGAGAGAATAAACCACCAGATTCCAATGAAGAACTTCTGTAGAGAGCATATCAATGTTCATAGGAGATTTGTCTGAATGACATGGTTATCTGGAGCCATCAAAATTAGTGCTAGTGACAGCTGACATTCCTCACAATATTGTTTAAAAAATCTTAGTAAATGGGACTGAATATTTTGTATAGGCTATAGAGCATTCAGAAGTAGTCTCTGTTATTGACAAAGCAGTGCCAGCTTGGACAATTCTGAATACTAGATTTAACAGTGAAAGACACCAGACTCTGCTAGATTTGGTAGTGACAGAAAGTTTTGGAATCTAGGAGTGAGTCACTTTAATACACAACTGGCTTCTCCCATACAGGTCTTCACATGACATTAAAGAACTCTTAATGAGCTGTGAATCTCTTCTTTCCAGAGGCTTTCCAAGTGCATTAGTGGCATAAACTCCCACAAAAATCTGCATCAAACTGACTGACACCCCTCTTCTCACACGCAGTTGCTTGTTTGCTTGGGATGTAGGCAATGAAACCTCTGTGGCCTTGACCTGGGCAGGTATGTCTGGTGAGAGAGAGAAGGCACATATCTCTTTCTTCCTGCTTGGCTGGTCTGTCAAAATTTTTTTATTTTTATAATCTCCTTCTAGGAAATAAAATTTTGCCATGTTCTGTTGTTGTAAATATACTCCATAATAAAATTACTTACACAGGAACTCATATTTGTGTGGCATAGGATTAGTAGTTAAATACAGGTTTTTCTGTCAGTAAAGTATAAACAGGAAAAAGAAGAAATAAATAGCATGTGCAATAAACCAATCTCCTAAAAATTTATTCATTTGTATAAAAAGTTTAAAAAGTGGTCTTCTGGTGTCCATGAAGCCATATACTTAAACAGCCCAATTTCTAGCAGTAAAAAAGCCAGTGGAGATTAGTAAAGCCTATATATTCTCAGAGGCAGGGAAAAGTGAAAGATAAAATGTTGAACACTTTAGAAAGGCTGTCTTAGTTGGAGGTGGCTACCTTAGCTGTGGCAGGTACATCACATACAGAAGAGGGCACAGACTAGGTGGTTCTTGAGATAATGACACTGTCAGACACGATCTATTTTGTATCAGTGAATGCATGGACATTTTTCCTTTAGATATAATTTTGTTAAGATAATGTACGCTTCTCTGAAGAGGAGTGCAGTTACACAGTGAACACTGAAGAAACCTATTGTGAGGAAAACACATATCCTGCTTTGCTATGTGTAAAGTTTAGGCTCCTAAGATAATTTCTCATAGAGCTGGTCCTCTCTTTAGGGTTAATGGCACCATTTTTTTGTTGCTTTTAAGTAGAATAAAATCATTAATTTTGGAAAAGACCTCTAAAATCATTGGGTTCAGTTGTCTTCTGTTTGTTTGCTGGGGTCGAGAGAGAAATATAAGGAAACCTAACCCTTCCAACAGAAAATCAGCAAGAATATAAGACATGAAACAAGCTGTTTATCAGACTGCAAGGTATCTTTAGCTCAATAGAGGGAACTCTTTCCTTAATGGCTAATTTGCATGTGAACTCCAAAATTTAATTTCTCAATCATGTCAAAGGGAGACTAACAAAAAACCTACATGTTTAGGGGTTTTTTCTTACATAGAATTTGTTTTTGTGAGCGGTGAGTACTTCTCTATGTCCTTACTCTTACTTTGACCATGTGTTCACAGGAACTTTTGCCTTTAAAAGATTGCCATCAACACAGTGGATAATAAGGGTTAAAGATCCTTTATGTATGAGTCAGCTCTCTAACACACACAGTGCTTGCAATACACCATCCTTGTCCATAGTATGAGTTCTAAAAAGTACTTGTTAGTATGTCTGTGCATGGGACATATTTATGCTCCAAATAGAAGATTACATGACACTTTTGTTTCATCACACTCCCAAACAGTAATTCTTGAATATAGGTAATTGTGGACAGTGTTGTTTGTTCTCACTTGGGTCACTTATTTTTGTGTCAGACATTTTTCTCTTCTAAGGGCAATACATCTCTAACATTGCTCAAATTTTACCAGTTTCATTCTTGCTGTTACCACTGTGTATTCCTTAGTCATAAGCATAGGGCACTATACATTATAAGGAGCTATATTCAGAATGAATGTATAATCCAAAATACTGGAGTCAGTAACATGCAAGCAGGCCATAGGTAAGGCTTTGACAGTTTGTACCATTTGGCAAGGTCTGAGGATTAGAGCACTGTTTTGTTTGCTGCAGCAGGGTTTGTGCTGTATGGGCCATGCTGTATTATCAAAGCTTTTTAGCAGTATATGAAAGTGTACTCATAAAGAATGTGAAAAAGAAAGGGATTTCTCTGTGCTTATAGTGAAAGGAAGGTGGCCAGGTGCAATACTATGTTTAATAACTTAAAAGCTTGTTGGAGTGTGTCAAATTGCTGTCCAAAGCCATCCTGAATTGGAGTGTATTGATCATTTGTAATTGTAAAACTATTATTTAGTCATAATCTTATGCTCCACATAGAACTATAAACAATATGAGAATATAAATTAAAATAAGAAAAAAACCCCTCTCATTGTTGCTATCTGTCCTAGCTTTCTTACTTCTAAAAAAATCCTCAGTACTAATCATTTTTTCTTGGCAGGGCTGGCTACTGTTATTCGGCTTCTGTTGAGGACAACCTGAAACGGGGGCAGAAAGAACTCCACGACTAATAATACTTGTTAGAGCGGTATGTATTTAATCAGCGGCAGGATGCGTGGGGAATAATTTCACCAAAGACAAGCATAGACACCCAAGAGTCTTTCCCCTTATTGTTCCCTGACGTCTTACATATGCATGGGATTGCACAATCCTCTCATACATATTCATTCCCTGGCCTTGCCCATCCTCACCTTGTATGGTAATTAACTCCACGCCCTTCTGGGCATGCTCAGTCCGTGTTGGTGGTCTTCTGGGGTCTCAAAGGGTGAAGGAAACGGAGTCTTCTTCAATGAACTCTTCACCTTTATCTCTCTTGTGTGTGCTTTGGCCCTTTTGGCAGTTTTTCAAGGGGATGCTCAGTTTATGCTGGCTAAGAGTCTGTTTTCTTCTCTTTATCTGCATTCTTAACTTTGTTATCCTGGGGTGTTTAGGTTAGTTGTTCTCATTATCACCGAGGGGCCCCAGATGCTTTTAGTGCTTTAAAATATGCAAAAGATTAACAGACACAGCATTCCGTATTCACTAAATGCCTTCTAAAATGCAATTTATTATATGTTCAAAAGCACTATTTGAAATACATTCTAACATACAGTGCATGTTTTTAAGTCTACTATAAAGGATCAGCTAGAATTCTCAAATCTCTGTCTCACAACCTTACAGTACTTTGGTTAATACTTCTGCCAAATCTCTCTGCTTTGCCTTCTAGTAATGTGTAAAAGCAGCTACGGTCTCTTCCTCTTGCATGGCCAGTTTATAGAACTGTAGGTATCATCTTTGCTGCTGCTCTTTGAGCACTGTTTCACAAGCTGGATTTTCAACAGTCAAATTCCCTAACACACAGTTCTATTTATTGGATCATTATGCCTGCCCTATTTTTCATGCAATGTTGAACTGACTGACTTGGTTTATGTTGTGCTTCCAGATTTTTTACTTTTGTTTCCAGAGCACTATATTCATCAATTCACTGTTTTTCTCTCAGCATAACAAAAGTTATAATTCAGTCCTTCAGACCTCCTACTAAGTTCACAGGGGACTATTATTTCCAAATTTTCAGAGACCTCTTTTTACTGTTTTATTTTATAGTGGACTTTTCATAATGAGGATTTATCTAAATCTCAATTTAGGGGGAATGTGTGGAAAACAACACTAACACCAGGAGAACTGTACCATGACTTGAATGAGAAGAGGGAAAGAAGAAGGATCAGGAAGTTCAAAAACAGTCTGAGAGCAAACATGGTGATAGAGGGGCTGGAAAAGAACGCTTCATCTATTAAAGTTCATGTTAAATCTTTCAAAATTATTGTGAGATCTTGCAGTGAGATCTTTCAGAATCTCAGGGTGATCCTTTGCTTTCGTTCCTCATTGGACTCCTTATACTTCTGTTACTCCTCTGTTCCTTTTTCCCTCTTTTTCTTGCACTTGTGTTTTCTGCGCTTATCTTTCATGTCCCAGATGGCCTACTCTTCTCCCCAAAAAACCTTTTGGCTGCCAAGTTCACATCTTTCAAATTCCTCCCTAAAACCTATTTCATCAGGGAATTTTCACTTTTTATCCAAGCCAGATGCCTTTCTTGCTCTGAATGTTTTTTCCATATCTTTTCTTGTCTGTCTTAAGGCTGGCTGTCTGGTAGTCAAGGATTATCAGTAGTTTTCTTTCTTGAAACAGAATGAGAATTCCTTACAAATTCACTATTTTGACTGAAATAGCCTAAGGGTCCCTCTATCCTTCTGTTGCCATTCAAAAGCTTCCTCTCTGTTAAAAAAAAATTAGTGTGTTAGAGGCAGGGAAGGGAGCAAGGATCACCTCACTGATAGCAAGAAAATGGCTCTAAGGAGCCCAGGTTTCTTGAGCTTGTTTTTCTATGTGGTATAAAATTGCTTGAAACAGATAGCTTCCCAATAAGACTGTAAAATCATGTCCTTGGTCATATGTCCATGAATATTAAAGGTGTACCTTTAATAGTGTTAAGGGGATAGAAGCAGAGTTCACTAGAAAAAGCAATAGTCCCACTTAAATCTACTGGAATGTTGCTCTACATCATTTACCTAGACAGCCATTGTCTTCAAGAGCTATAAGAAAAAAATCATAGCTTCAAAAATAAAATAAAAATTTAATAATTGCTGCTGAAACTAGCAGTCAGTTTTCAGGGGCCTTGGAAGAACATGAAACAATCTAATTTCTCTCATTAGATTTCATCCTCTGTGCAATACTGACTACAAATTTACCAACCTAATAAGCAATATTTACATAGAGATCAACTATTGCTCTTCTTGTATTTCATTCCAGTAAATTTCAAGGGTGCTGCTTTGGCATATAATGAGAGTAACATGATTCAATCCCAGAAAGAAAGGGCCTCCTTAACCACCTGTGTAATATCTGCAGAGTTTAAGTCCTCATTTATGCCTGTTCAGATCACAAGCCATCATACCCATGTACAGATGTAATTCAAAGACATAGCAAAGATATTTCACCATCAGACGGAGACTCAAATACTATGAACATAGTTAGAAACATATCTAATTTTGAAAGGAAATTTATTAACAGAGTGATTGCTACTAACAATAGTATGCATTTTTGAGAGAAATCCACCCTGACCTTTGGGTCAGTAAACTGGCAGTTGAGGAACAAGTGAGACCGTATTATTTTTTTCTGGCTTGGGCATCATCATACACTGTGAACTAACATGCTCAAGTAAGTCAAACTGGACTATGAAATTTATTGGGCCCTTGTTTGCCTCTTTCACACATATTTCAATTGTTTACAGGAATGACACACATATTGAATTCCTTAAGATTACTGGATGCCAAAGAGTGTATCTCTTTATGTTGGTATCTCTCAGGAACAACTTCAGTGTGTCATCAGATCAATCCAAATCTATGCTTGACTCTAATGAAAAGTTTGGATGTTAAACCTTGGCTGAATGACTGTCTTTGTCTCTCTCCCTTCCTCCTTCTCTCTTTCTCCTCCCTTGTCCCCCCATACGTAATATACACATGAAAACACCTCTCTGACTCAAGGAGTTTGAAATATGGCAACTTCAAGTCGCTACTAGTGTCACATTTTGATCACATTGAAAAAATGAAATTGGCAGAACAAGACCATTGTCAGCTTTCTTTTACCCATCAAGACACGGGATATGTAAATACATATTTACAATATTGTTGGGAACACTATTAAAATATTTTGACATTCTAAGGAGAAAAGAGATACATGCAAACAAGGGTCCATTTGGTCCTTCTCGTATACCCCAGCATTATGATGTGTTTTGCCTTTCCTTGCATTATATTCCAAAGTCATTCTTTGCTCGGGCTTGCAGTCACAGGCACTGTGGGTAGGACAGGATTTGCAGTCCTGTGCTGCCAAAGGACACTCTGAGGAGAAGAGAACCAACTGCCTACATAGCACACATTCAGAGGGGAGTTGCTTCAGACTAGCCCCAGTCTGCTTCTAAGACATGAGTGGTTAGAGTGGTTGGACCACACCAGAAACTACATGTGAGCCTGCTGGCTTAATGTCACCGAAAAGGAAACCTATTTTGCTCCCAAGTATCCTTCTTCCAGGTAAAGAAGGTAAGTCAGGAAGATCAGGAATACAATTTCAGAATCATCCTCTTGATACAAGACAAAATGCAAATGTAGGCTTAATGTAATTTGGCGTATTTATCCTTCTTTGAGACTTCTACTCTTGAATGCAGAAGCAGAATTTGGACAGTAGAGATTTTTGAAAATCCACACAAACTCTACAAATGGCTTTTCATTTCTTTTAAAATATTAAATCCTTTAGAGTATTGATGTTTTCACTAATATTATGTTCATTGCCACTTTTCAAGCTTTTCAGATAATTTTGCTATTTTTTCTTATCTGCAGCTTATTTTTATGGTTTTTTTTTTTGTTGCTTTGACTTTATTTAGCACTTATTTTTATTTATATGCTGTTTTTTGTTTAGTATCCTCTGCAGAAAACTCTCTGCTAATTATTTTACTGTACACTATTGCTTTTGATTCACTCTTCCTTCTTTTCCTTTATTAGTCTTTTACTTGATTCTTATATAGGACCAGAATTCATTTGTTTGAAAACTATAGCTAATGAAGTTACTTTAGAGGCATGAATATGGGATTTGGAATGGATACCTTTCAAAAATAGATTATGTAGAGAAAATGTGGAGAGAAATGCGTACGTGGCAAATTTTATGTCCAGTTCTTCATTGAAAAAGGCATTCTAAGAAGAGTTATAGAGTGAGTCTCATCTGTATTTTGGTTTAACTATCTTATTAAAATAAAAAATAATTTAGAAGTGACCAATGTATCCAAATGAACAGAATCCTCTTTCCTTTCAATACTGTGCAAAGTCTCCACACTTGCTGATTAAAATTTTTTGTTGTGCCATGTTCTTATTAATGGGCAGGGCTAGTACCATGTACAAGGTTGTTTGTTTTCTAACGAGTTTGTGAGACAGTTCTTGTCTAACAAGTTTGTAATTGTTTGACAATTTTTTGTAATGATGAGGTTGTCTAGCAAGAATTGACTTGGATTCAATTCTGAGAAAATATGAGCCTGTCAGTAGCAGGCTGCGCGCTGGCTGTCTGTAGGCCACTGTCTCAGAGCTTATCTGGTGGCTGCTGATGCTGAGAGCCATCAGAGGGTGCTGGCAGCTGAGCTGCTAGAGAACTGTGAAATGCCAGAGCTGAGCTTATGATCAGCTTGGGACACAGGTGTTTAAAGAGGGCCTTTATAAGAATAAGCTGCTGTAAGGAAAAGATGAGGAAAAAGGATGAAAAGAGACAATGGATTAGAGGAGGAAAGAAGAGGGAAGAGAACCGGCAAGTTACATGAAATATGTCGGTACAAGAAAAATGCAGCAGGCATTGATTTATTAAAATATGAATATTGATCTAGTATCAATACCCAACTGTGACAGACAAAAGACTCTCTAGCAGTTTAAATTTAGAAAGTGTATATTTATTGCAATGCTGGGGGATTGCTCCCTAATGCACACTGCAAAGAGCACAGGTAATTACAAAGCCTTTTATTTACAAAAGTGTTGAATACCCAAAATACAAATGCATATTCATACCCCTGTCACCTCCCATTCTCCTCTTCGTTATGCTAATTGACAAAAAAGCTGTTGAAGATGTTAATTTCTGCAACTCAAGCATGCGTTGTTTGTTCCCTGAAATGGGTCGATGGTCCTGTTATGGGGAGGGGTCACCAAAAGGAGGAAGGAAAATGAGTCTTCTTTGTTCTAAACTTTCAACCTTTTCAATGCAAATGAGACAACTGAATCCTTGGTAGGATTCCTAGTTTCCTGTTTCCATGACTGTTCAAAGGGTTTCTGGGCACAGGAGGTTTGCAATTGTCTTGTGTTCTTGGTATCTATTTATTAGATTCTCTGTTTCTCATTACAAACACAGCTAGACAAACATAAAGTTGACAAGCAATTATTTATATCCGGGATATCTTATCCCAAATTTAGTTTCTATTAACTACCCTCTAACTCTTAATTGATTTCAGCAAAGCTTATCTATCTATTTTAGCTCGTTCAGCAACATCTATTTTTAACTACAATCCTAACCTTTCTAAAATCCTTAATTTTTCAAAATTAGTGTCTCAGTATAAATCACAAAGGAGATTGCGTTCCCTCCCCTCCTTTCTCATGGCTGTTTCTTGCTCACATGTCTGTTAAGATTTGTTAATGCACTTTTTACTACAAAGTCAATTGCTGGCTCTTTGCCAATTGTTTACATTTCTGTGTGTTCACATTTTTCCAGGTATAATACTGGCAAAATATTGGGGTCTTTAGCCTCCATTTAGCAGGTGCAGTTTATTTCTGATTACCTGAACACATCACTGGTGGTTCTGTGGTACATATTGCCCAGTGGTAAACTGGTGTAATAGAAAAGAAGGGAGAAGTACTAGGTTTTGTAGGTGAATTTTAATATTTTTTTAACATTATACAGATTACATTCATGTAGCAAGATGAACTTTAAAAGTCCAAGAATTATATCTAGAGAAACATAGAAACATCTGCTAACTACTCTTAAGTGCTTTTATTAAGGCCACAAAGTAAATGCAAGGAGAACTTGCCATCTAACAGTTACAAACTGTACTTGTAGAATATACTGAAAAAGGAATATTTTCATAGGACTATAGAGAACTACAACTGCAAACAAGAGTAGATTTTTCTGGATATGAATTTTGAAAACAGTTAGCTGTGAACCAGACATTAAAGATTTCTTTTCATAATTAATCACATTAATTTTTTCTATGCTATTCCTTATATTGTTAATGTAAGAAGGTACCTCATACAGTCAGAAAACAGAAAAGGTAATGAAACACTTGGACAACAAAACACTTTAGAATTCAGATAGCCTTTTTATATTCATTTGAAGATGTTAATTTCTGCAACTCAAACAGTGAGTCTTACGAGTTCTTTTGAGGGATTTTGATTGTGACAGTCTTAACTTCTGTGTATTCATGAAGTCCATATTCTCCCCTAGATAAAAGAGAACCAAGAGCAACATTTATGTTAATGTTTTTTATATGAGTTTTGTTCTGGATGGGATTTTCAGTAGTAGTGCACAATTGGCCAGATATATAACAAGTACACTGGACATATTTGGAAGACAGCTGTGCAACTGTAGGCTGCTGCTGGAAACCTATTGGAAATCTACAGCAGTGGTCTCCTGAGAAAAAAAGGAGAGAGTAGTTTTATTTCTGTGAGTGGTGTTTAATTTAGAGCATTTCTAAACTGGATTTCTGTACAGCAGATCAGGAACATGTTAGATCTTCACAAGTATGTTTAGCAAGTCATTTGTAAAGCTCTTCTTCTAATGGTAAGAGCTTTCTCCAGAGTCAAAGAATAGGAACTTCATCTCCAGTAAATGGGGGACAAAATTATTCCATGATGAAAACTCACAGACGGTGAAAAAGGGTTAAAATCTTTGACATGTTACAAGCATGTTTCACCTTTATGTTTTCAGTGATGAGATGAAGCTTGTTTGTGTTCCTAAATATTTGACATCTGATGTAGTCAAACTATTTAGACATAACTGCTTGCTCTATGGGGTATAATGTTATGCAGTCCTCTTTGCTTTCTTATTAGACACATATATAAACAAAACAGAAATCTGTGCTCAGGACACTTGTGCTGGATGAAAATGTTTATTGATTACCTTCATTTTTGGAGAGGAATTTTATTGGTATATGACATTCAGTAGTTTAATTAGAAATGATGTTATCACTCCAAGAGTTTTTCAGAGGATTTTATTCTGGGGATCAAAGAAGTCAGTGGCTTAACCACATCCTAGTTTTTTCAGGGTAGGTTTTGCACACATGTTTCTACTTCTTGTAGAAATGGTTGTTACATATTTACAAATTTTTTCATGGCAGACATCTATCTGGTGATGATTCTTTCCTTGTCCTTTAGTGAGAATATTTTACTGGTCTGATAATTGTGACTTTGAACCCAAAAACTTTGTTGGCATGAAACATCATTTCCTTCAAAATATACTGTTATAGAGAGCATTTTTGATAGTCTTTTATTTCCAACAAATAAATCCAAAAAGTATTTCTGAAAAAGGCTGTTAATTCAGAATTGATTATCTCCCAATTATTGACACCCAATAATGGCAAAGCTGTCTTTGATAAAATGGCCTAAATTATTGAAGAGTTTCAATTTCCAGTTTTCTACAGCTCTCTACAGTGGCTTGACTGTTTCCTTTGCGGTCAGTAGGAGCTTTGCCATCAGAAGCAGATTTTGTGCAGTGATGAGCAAATATGAAAATACTAGCCTTTATCTCTGAAGAAACTACATAAAAAGAAGCTCTGAAGCATCTCACCTGTACATATATTTTTAAATCACTTCCATGGTTCATTAGAAGTGTTATGTATTTATCTTAATAAAAAAAGAAGGCTTACATGTAGTGATTTTTAGTATTGCTTTAAAAATAGTTTGTTCTCATACATATGACATTTTTAACAAAGAATGAATACAAGTAAGACAGGATATGATTTAAGTCGAAACTGGATTAAAACTTAGAAGATTGAAAAAAATTTGATTAGTTTATAATATTTGTATACTACTCTGCTTCTATTCTGGGGAAAACACTAAAAGTCCAAAGACTACAGAGGATTATTTTCACCTGGCCGGCACATACTCTAAAAACATTAGCTGCAAAAATTTTAAGTGAAAACTCTTACTTAAATCAAGGATTTTGGATAGTGTTGTGTTTTCAAAACCTAGCATTTAAAGGGGATTTCACAAACTACCCACAGATTTACCTTCATAAAAATGACCCTTTCACTATATATGCAAAAACTGTAAACCATAAACACAATGGTCAGTTTTACTTACCAGTATTCTGCAACCACAGTAGACTGCAAACTGGTCATATTGAAAAAGTGTGCATCTAAGAAATTTTTTTTTTTTTTGGTAGAGGAGTTGTTGGTTGATATTGCCTCTGACAACATGATGCCTCTAAGCACTCTAGAGACTAATTTGACAAAATCTCAAACTGGACATTTTAAGTAAAGGTTTGGAATTTCAATTTGAATTTCCTGTGAATCTACAGTTTTAAAAGTATTTACTTACATTTCTCGTCCATTTCCTGACATCTTAAAACCTCCAAAGGGACACTGAGGAGAAAATGCACTATAGCAATTAACCCTGGAAGAATAGGAAAATTAGTTTTGACAGAGTGAAACAAATTTTTTCACATCTGAAAAATCAGTGTTTTTCTGTCACCTCTAAAAAGCCCTGGTGATAGTCACAAATAGTATTTAAATTTGCAAAAATGTATGTAGTTTGAAGTTCAGATAAATGAAGCATCAAAACCAACTACAGGTGGTTTTTATCAGAATTACAGTTATTCTACAGTTATTATCAGAATACTAAAACTCAAGGGTCTTCAAGCAGAGAGACAGTCATATCTTCCTCTGATCATTGCAATAAAATTTCTACATAATTGAAATTCCTAATTTGTACATAAGCTCACTCACAAAAGATTATCCACAATAAGTGTTCTGCAGAAGAGTATATCTTCCCTTCTAGTAGATAAACTCAGGATAGCTTCACTATGTATTTAAGAAGTTTTGCTTGGTTCTACTCAGTTAAACTCTATTTTGTATTGTCATTTAGAACAAAGGCACAATAATAAGTAAGGAAGGAATTTCACAGGCAAATTTTTAGATATGAAGAATTTTGGCAGAATGCACATCCTAGCCAAGAAACTCTTTTTGTCTTACAACCTTATCAAATCAAATATTCTCTATTTTCATATCTTATACTCTATCCTCCTCCTAGTCTACTTGGTTTCAACAAGAGATTCTGTTCATAGTTAAGGATTCCTAGACCACCAATCATGTAAAAGGAAATCCCAAATATTCCACTTCTATTCTAAACTTTCTTCCATATAAAGAATATCAACTCTGATTGTTAACTTATTTTTGGAAAACACATGTTTTTAGATCACAGGAACTGGGCAGGAATTTGTGCTGGTTGCAAGCGCTTTCAGATAAAATGTAAATTGGACACAGGTTTTGCATTCAAGTAAAATTGGTTGTTCTCCTTCTGATGCGTTGTAATAACTGTAGGGAAATGCAGGTCCTTGTCAATGATTGTCATTGGTCCCTGCCACACCTCTAAGCTTTCACTCTTTCATTTCTTAACTTTTTCTTTTCCAGCTCCATATAGGTTGCCTCTTTTCATTGCTGTAAATAGTTGGCCTTTTAGTAGTTCTCCCAGCTTGTATATCCTTTCTTTGTTCAATCCTATTTTATCAATCTTTCCCATTACAGATGGGTGTTCTGCCCAGGCTAATGGCCACTGAACTTCAGATAATTAATTTCTTTACACAATGTCCAAACTGATCTCATAAAGTATCTACTGGGCTATACCCAGATCCTGAAGTAAAGGGCACCCTCACAACATTTTCTTTTGCTTCCTTTTCCTCTTAGCAAATAAATTTCCTTTTTTTTGACCAAGTTTATGGGAAAATTTTATGAAGACTAACATAAAGTAATTATTTAGTAACACATTAGATAGGAAACATGTGGGAAAGATAAACAGAAGAGGCAATGATCCACCTCTATAAAGACAACAAGGAATAAATATAAAGAAAGACCACCCCAAATGCTGTGAATATGTCTTACAATTGACATATCCATTGACACTTGCAGATCTAAAGCAAGAATTTTAAAAAAACCCATTACTTACCATACTGTTCCAGCCTGAAGGGCAGCTGCAAATGTCAGTGCTTTATCAATGTCTTTGGTAAAAACTGCTGCTGCTAAGCCATAGGTAGTATTATTTGCCCTTTTGATAACTTCATCTATGGTTTTAAACTTCATGATTTGTTGAACAGGTCCAAATATCTATATCAAACACATGTAAGCATATGAAGTGAACTAGAACAACTTACTATTTGAAGTAATTTATGTATTTTACGTTTACTTCTGTCAGATGGCCTTATTCCCAAATTCATTCAGTCAAGAGTGAATAAAGTTCTAAAAAGTACTATAAATTTGCATAAAGATTTTTGTAATATGAAGAAAGTCAAGATTACATATAGTAAATAGTTCATAAGACAATAAATGAACAATGAAAACAAACAATGATTAAAAGGCACCCATCATAAGGGTAGTTAACATGGTGTCACAATGTGCTACCTGTCTATATTGGTTACCAACAAGTCAGTTGGTTTGGTTAATCGTGTTTTCTGGACAAGTTCCATTTTTAAATTTAAGAGAGACATTAAATTTTTCCTTCACCTAAATTTATTATTAGACTTCTATTCCTGCAGGTAGCTGCACAACTGAGAATGTACTCCAGGTGAAACAACTGCTTCTGCTTTCCTTATGGGTGTCAGGTAAGAGAATAGTCCCTCAGGTCCAGCTTTCCTGCTACCACTGTTCAGAGTTCTCAGCCAGAGGTGCCCATGCCTATCACAGAACCCCCAAACTGTATAGGCTGGGGTGGGGGGCATTCCAACATCTAACTAATTCTATTTCAATAGAGCCTTCTACTTGACTGAGTTTTTAGTGCTGGTTTCTAACTAGAGTTGTAAGGATTGACTTTCATAGATGAGAAAACCACTAAACATTCCTCTAGTGTTCGAGTTGTGAGCTTCAAAACTCAGACATTCTTTAAACTGTCTTGGCTATCTGCAGCTTCTTTGTTCATTACACTTAAAATAATGTGAAGAGCAGTCCTTGTACTGCTGACCAAAGGGTAACAGAACTGTGAAAAAATCATAACTCTGTGCTGTTTCCTACTTGACTCATAGTATGGTAGAAACAATCCAAATTCTGTCTCATACAGCTCTATCATGCTTTACAACCCTCTCCCTGTCACAATTAATTCTAAATGCTGTGGTGTTCATTTTTACTCAGGCTGTTGACTCTTGCTGGATGTAGTAAGTGTGTTTAGCAGACTACATCAGCTTTTTAGTATGAAGTAGTATAATGGATATCAACTGCAGGCCAATTGCAGTAGTTATTAGTTAAGATAAATGTGAAAAAACCAAAGCAAAGAGGTCTTGACCTGACTCTGAGTCTTTATGTACAGAATTAGCTGAGATGGCAGCTCAGCACCCCAAATGTCTCTGGTTCCTTCCAGACAATCACTGGTGTCCCAGCATTGTCATACTAGTTGGGACAGTAGCAGGTACTTCAATAATGTGCAATAATGTTCAATAACATCTGCAAACTGATCTTAGTTAAATAACCCTACGAGGAAAAATGAAATTCCACCAACCAAATGCCACTGGAAGCACAATCCAACTAGTTCTTCATATTGCAAAGTAGGTGCCTGGTGCATACAAGCTCCAAGTTAAGTGACTCCTTAGGTAGTGTAAAACACCCACAAGTTGTGCCTCCAAGGCTTGCATCTCTGATGCAGGTCACTGTGACTTTGATATGTGAGACATGGGCAGTATGGAGCAGTGCAAACAATCTAAACTTCAGCATTTATCTACTGCAGGAGCCTTTGTTGACAGGACAGCCTCATACTCCTCTCCCTCATTAAGCAATCTGGTGAAATGGGCACCAGAAAGCAACAAAAACACTTTAAACACCACCAGGATGGAACAGCAGGTTTAATGATGAAATTTTCATATAGTCACTTGACCTTCTAAATGGATACTTTGTACAGACATTTAAACAGACGTCTTCGAGTGAGACAAGAGATTGCAGAAAATTTATTTACCTCTTCTTTGGCGATGCGCATATCATCCGTAACATTAGAAAAAACTGTGGGCTGAATGAAGTAACCCTTGTCTCCCCATGGACCTCCTCCACATTCCAGTTTGGCTCCTTCTTTTTTCCCACTCTCAATTAGGTCCAGGATTTTTTTAAACTGCTCCTTATCAATCTAAATGAAAAGATATTTCAGGAAAGAAAACAACATACACTGATAACAGTTGGTTTTCTAGCTCATTAACCTAAACCTGTGTCCGTGTGAGCTGGAGAAAAATACGGTTTTTTCTCTGTGGCAATAGACCACAGTGAATAGACCTGATACAGGCTATCAATTTTTGTTTCTAGAATTATTCAAAGCATAATAAGGAATCTGAAGACAAAAGAGATATTTAACATAATTACCATTAAAAAACTGCAACTACACCCCATGATTACAATTTTCCATTAAAAAGGATCATACCAGTTCTAAAAGAAGTGACTTTTCTAATCTGTAAAATAGTAAGCTTCAACTAGAGATTGCTAGGGAGAAAAATAAGTTAAAAAAGGCAAATTATGAAACTGGCGGAGAAAAGAGTCCTTATACTCATTCAAATATTTTAATTACTTTTTTTTCACATGTAACTTCCTTATTTTTTTTAGGAGTGTATTTACATCTTACATTTAAATTTTAGCATGAAATTCAAACTCAGTAAAGCCACAAAAATATGAGAGAGGATTTCTGTTAATTTTATATTAGCTGTACACCAAATAAATGGAGTTTACTTTTTTGAATCTTCCTGCCCTTTGACTTTTAATTAGTCAGCTGAATTTATTATCTTGTATAAAACATATTCCAGGATATCAAAAAATATTTTTAAATTTCCCAAATCTTGTGTGGCTTGGAGGGCATTTTTTCCCATTTACGGGGTGTCTTTTATTACTCAAAATGCCTGTGATAATTATGTTACTCTATCAAAAGCATGGGGGTGGTTTTGTCTCCTACTTTTTCTTTGTCTTTACTACAGCACTTTTTATTCCATGCTTTTATTCCATATCCTGCAGCATAAGCTGAGGTGAGAATAAGACTAGATAAGAGCTATTGCAACAGTGCTCTGAAGTGATCTCGTGAGTTCACAGCATTGGGATAGCAATACTTTTTAATGTTGCATTTTAACATTCATTTGATGGGAAAGCTGTTGGTACAATCTTTTAACAAAAGGAGGAAAAAACGTCTTGCATTTTAATTGTGTAAGACTCTAAAACTGAGAGCAGCATAAACTCTGCTGCCTTGAAAAAGGGGAAAGATATTGAAACTCTCATTTCTTCAAGCTAGTCACTTATAGTGGCATTATCTGAATGAAAAGTTAGCAAGCTGTAACACAACATGAATAATTGTATTTGCACTTTTACAGATCTTGCATTGGAGCTTTCTCAAAGTGTTTCAATTTTTATAGTTGTTCCTCTTCAATAATAAAAGGAACTAGAAAAGAGAAAGAGACCATAGGCCTATGATATTGGCACAAACAACAATAACTCTGGTTTCTTCCTCCTTGTACTCCAGACTAACCTCTACAAAACTGTACTTAGCCTTGAAACTACTGTAACAGTAGGTTTAGAAAGACATTAAATTGATGATGTCATAACAGAATTATTCTGGAACCATTGTAACGTTACTCACTTGAGGGCCTTGCTGTACTCCAGGCTTCAAAGGATCCCCAAGAGTATACTTCTTTGCTCTTTCAATGCTCCGGCGAACAAACTCATCATAAATAGGCTCTTCCACAAATATCCTAGATCCTGCTATACAGCATTGTCCCTGGTGATAGAATAGACCAATATGGGCAAATTCCACAGCAGCGTCCACTGCAAAGAAATGCAGAGTTCGTCAGTTCATAAACCTGAATTGTCACATCATAATATATTTACTAGCCTTTATCACCCATCTAATTTTCCTTTCTAGCATTTTTTTTATTTTTATGGCCCTTTAAATCACAGATATACAATCATTTACTGATGTCCAAGTGATCCTTCTCAAAAGCATCATGGTACACCTAGCTGAACACACATTCAGATACTCTATTCGAAGTGTAGATCTAACATTATTTGTCCTGTCAGGAGTATCAAGAAGAGTATTCAGACAGAAAGTTAACAAACTTGTTTAACATCCTTCTATCTGCTTTTCATTCTGTATTTATGTTTCATTAAGATGATCATTAATTACATTAAGAGTGAACAGGTTGTCAGAGATCCATATATATTCAAGAGCTATGAATTTTGGTGGCAATCTAACTTAAATTATGTCATGACCAGAAAACAAAAATTACTTCTTTTTGAAAAGATTCAAATAATTTACTGACAAAGAAAGGGAAAAGCACATTGGATTTGCAATAGTAGTAATTCATATAATAAAATTACTACTAACAGTCTGCATCTGCAAATATAATGTTAGGACTTTTTCCTCCAAGTTCCAAGGTAACTCTCTTCAGATTGCTCTTCCCTGCTGCTTCTTTAATCAGTTTGCCAACCTAAAAGGTAGGGAGAGAACAGCCTCATGTAAAAAAATTTGTATTGACCTCTATAATACTTTTCTGATTTCCTCAAAAGTGAAAATC
Source organism: Acrocephalus scirpaceus scirpaceus (assembly GCA_910950805.1). Taxonomy (NCBI): domain Eukaryota; kingdom Metazoa; phylum Chordata; class Aves; order Passeriformes; family Sylviidae; genus Acrocephalus; species Acrocephalus scirpaceus. The sequence continues at coordinate 55,755,662 of OU383776.1, forward strand.
AGTTAAGAGACTTTTACTTTCCCAGTAATAAAATGAAAAAAAAAAAAAAGTTAAAATAAAACAACTGAAGAGACTCAGCGTTCAGGGGACTTGTTCCCTATGAACTGGAAATGTTTTCTAGAAGAACTTCCCCCTGTGATGTTAACTGCCAAAGACACATGCCACCTTTTTAGTTACTACCTCTCTACTTGCATGCATCTCTAATCTAAACCAGGCACAGGTTGCTGTTCCACCAGTTACTCCCATTAGGTTAAAATTCCTTTGTCTTATGCATGAGAAGGCTCTTTAATGCACAAAGTTTATAAGACAATATACACTGGCTGCATGGACACTCTCCCTTGTTTCAATTTCTCTCTTAGATGAATGAAGAGGAGGAAATGGACCTTGCAAACTAGAACCCCTACCTTGATTTTTTTCTATTGATGACATGATTAAAAGAACTACTTGCTATGAATTACCCTGGCAAAGCTTTGAAGGAAAATTCCACTTGTAGTCTTTAAGGCTTAGTCTCTAACTGCCTGTGTGTATCAACCATTAGGCAAACCTCCTCCCTCTGCCAGCCTTCCTGCCATCATTTCTCACTGCTAAATTGCACTGCCAGAAGAGAACAGTCACCAAGATCTAGAATACACCCTGTGGTCCATTTGCCTTTGGAAGATCACTAGGCACTGGGAACTGTAGTTGTCACTGTCTGTTGGAAACATCTGTGGGATATTTCTCAGTTGTCAGGGTTTGGGGCTGTTTTCATTTCCCATTACTATAGAGCTGAAGGTTTCTGAGAGTAAACATTGCTCTTGCACTCGGTGTACACTGATCCCTGACATGAGGCAATGATATTTATCTTTGGAGCCGACATCCAAGGAGTTAAGAGACCAGATGGCAGCTTTTCCATTAAGCATGCATGTAGACAGACAATATAATGAACTATGTCAAGGGTATAGCTAATCCTTAATCCTATATATAGCTTGCAATGAGAAATCTTCAATTATAGCACTCACAGTTCTTCAAAGTGAAGGTTAGGGAAAATTAAAAGTGACCTTCCTTTTAAACAGATACATATTCAAACACTCTTCTAAGACCACCTAGATGGTACTAAGTAGCACTGAAATACCAAAAATCTGTCACCACTCCTAAACGTGCGCAGACCAAAGAGTGAGGTTTCCTAGGTACCCTCCTGTCATCCCATTGTTATTAAACTTAAAGATAACAGAACTTCTTAAAAAAAGATGTAAAATATGTTATGAAAAAGTTTTGGTTTAAATGAATAAAATTTAAAATACCCTTGGTATACTAGGACATACTCTATCTCATGGACTGCCTTTATTTGAAGGGCTTTCCAGCAATACAAACATTGTTTAAATAAGTTTAAAGTTAATAATAACCAACGAATCATTAAACAGACTTTGTTTAACAAACCAGCAGCCATAAAAAAGGAGAGAGTTAAAATAATTACACAGAATAAGTTAGACATTAAATCATGGCTTGGAATCAGTGGGACACATTTCTGCTTATATTTTCTTGCATTTATTACAGTACCTCTGTAGAGCCTGTGAAAGCTACTTTATCTATATCCATATGGTGAGAAATTGCTGCTCCAGCGGTGGGTCCAAAGCCTGGAACAATATTCACTACTCCAGGTGGAAATCCTGACTGAATTGGAAGAAAGAATCCTGTCAATTTGGAGAAGGATAATAACTGGAACATGTGTCATATGGTCTTACTTCCCTTTTCAGTTCTTCAACCATCTTTTCTTAGCCTTATATTTATTCTCAGCCCTAAAGCCCCAGAAGATTTCATTCTCACATGATTTACACCCTCCTTCTTTCACCTTTTAGGTTATTGAACTCCCCCTTTTTTTTTTTTTTCTCTTTTTTTCTCTTTTTTCCCCCCAAGGAACATCTTACTGTAGTTCTTTGTTAATGCCATTTCTAAAGAAATATCTTTCAAATTTTCTCACTCAGATGTATAAAGAAATTTTGCTTACTTTCATATCCTATTGAAGCTGTTTGAATCAACATATGTGCTTGCTGGCTTCTGCACTTTAATATTCATACTAAATGGAATTCAATTAATGATCCTCTATGAAATTCTGTTAAGAAAAATGATGGAACTCTGGATGTAGGTTGAAAGTACAGTGGGCAACGTGAGAGTTTACAGCAAAAAAAGAGGCAGATCAGCTACCCAGCATGAAAAAGCAGGCTGAGATATGCACAGTTTTAATATCTTGAATTTTTTAATGCAAATAAGCTTTCCCTATGGCTCAAAAAAAAATGTATTGTCTCCCAGAAATCCTGTATTAGATAGGTTTCATTCACAGCAAAATAAGTTGTTTTCTTCAAGCAGCTTGTCAAGCAAACTCCAAGGATAAGCAAAGAGTGGATGAAATTTTTGTTGGTTTATGAAGCAGCTGCACAATCTCAATGACACTTGTGGAGCAAACATAGAATTAAAGTATCAAATAGATTCATATCCTGCATTAGCACTTCCATAAATCTCTTTATAGCACCAAACAGGACTTTGGAATTACATGCAGAAGCTCCATATTTTTTGGAAAATGGTGAATTTCAGGTGGTAAGTTGGAGCTCCTAAAACTCATGGCCTGTATCTTGGGTACCAGGTTGTTACTTTTGTTCAAGTGACTTCTATTCCTTACAGTTTCATGCTCAGATACAGTCTGTCAGTGCTTGCTATGCTCATTTAATTTTCCAGAAAAATATTTACCCTGAATTTGATGAGACAATAAGGTTCTTTCCATTTGCTTAGCATTGAGTTTCTTAATTAATTTGTGTGAAGAAGTCTCACTTTGAGGATTTAATTTCCATGTTTGTTTAAGGAGATCTCTATATTTTAGTAAGGGAACCTTGTGAGTGCTATTAAGCAAGATAGTGAAGGTTACGAGAAATTACTATATATATATATTTTTTTTTTTTTTTTTAAGTGGCCATTTGGGAACTTGAAAGTTAAATTAGACCTTCAGGTATTTTCACAAGTCTAAAGCAGCTATTGAAGTGATCACTGGCGAGGATTTGGGCTTCAAATGTTTTTTGATATTCTGGATACTTATCACATTCCCACTTCTGAGTTCCCTTTCAAGAAATCAGAGTATCAGAATAGATATTTCATTAAATCATAACAGAATTGAGTTACTTTCCCTGTGAAGTTCCTTTTTTCAGAGAAATACACTTTCAGATACTTATTGTTAAAAATTAGTAGATAAGGTTTCTCTGATATTTTTAAAAGCTATTCCTCCTCCCCAGTATTATCTAATAACACTTACTGTGTGATTCAATAACAGTAGGACTTGGCTCCATTCTGATAATCATTTTGTTTCTGTGTGATATTAGCACATAACCAGTCAGTATGCTCTGCTGAATCATTGTTTGAAAGCAAAATTATAAAATGTGCCAAGTCATTTCCATTAACGCTCTGCAAGGTTACTGCACTAGTGATTATTGACATCTGTGCCAACCTTTGAAACATCTTAGATTGTATTTGTTGATTTTATTAGGAAGAAAGCTAAACTGTTTTAATGTTCTCTTTGGGTGTTTGTTGAATTGGACACAATAATTAGCTTTGGAGACACTAACTTTCTGAAGAAACTGGTACACCCCTTGTTAAGGAGCACAAAATGTCTTCTCACAGTTTCTGTCTGAAGAGAATTCACAGGTTTGGCAGCAGTCACCAGCTTGATTTTACAGCTCCCTGTTAATAATAAACTTAGGTGGATGAAAACTTTGTTCAGTAAAAAAAAAGAAAACTGTACAAACAGGTTACTTTCTGTGATAACTATGCTAATATAGTCTTTGCCACCCACTTCCCAAGTACTCTGCACTTGACTCTTTGTTTGCTTTTGACTTTGAAAAGTACTGTGCTTTTGTAATACAAATATATTTGCTACTGAATGGAGTTTACTAAATTGCTGTTGTGAGATTTTTTATGTGTGTACTACGCCAAAAGATATGCATGCTTTTGCCCTGGTTTGGTTTCACTGGTTTACAGCAAGGTAAGTCCCACAGTGCAAGGCTCGGCATGCAATGAGCCTGTCTTATATTACCTTTGTGTCATTTCAGCTGCAGTATACTCTTACATTTCTGAAAGGGGCAAATAACTCTGTTGTTGGCGACTTACCTCTTTAATTAAGGATCCCATGTAAAGGGCACTGAGTGGAGTTTGTTCTGCTGGCTTGACAACCACAGTGTTTCCACAACAAAGGGCAGGGGCAATCTTCCAGATGAACATAACCAGTGGGAAGTTCCACTGAAAGACAGACGAGAAAGTATATCCCATTTCTATACATCACCAAAATACTTCAGCTTTTTCTATTATTATAGTGTGAATTTTCGGCTGAGTGGTGGAACTTCTTGTTGAACTTATTTCAGAATGAAGATGTTTTGAAAAAACAATTGGCAAGGCATATAAAACAAAGCCTCAACTCAATAGACACTTTTTAGAAATGGGGAAAAAGGCAATTAAGAATTACCTATTATGTCAGAAAGGCTAGGAAGAATATACATGCAACACTTTTTTTCTCTTCTTGTCTCCTTTCAGAGTCACCCCAGCCCCCAAAACAATGGGAGCATAAATAACATAAAGTGAGGGCTTACAGGGTGTTAAAGTAGAACTGTGTAAGTGAAAGGAAGTGGAAATGGTGAGCTATCAAAAGTAGTTTGTAACATACATAGTCCTCACAATTTTAGTTTATATAGAAACCTCCAGTTTGTTGTTTCATACTTCAGTGGAGAGGAAATGAAGATATACTCAGAAATACTTAACATTTTATAAGGGAAATCAGTGTTTGTACTAACTGCAGCTTGTACCTCCAGTAGATAATTATATTTTAAATGGCCACATCTAGTGTTTCTAGCTCTTTAGTATCCTAAAGACTTGGATACTTGACTTGAGTGAGTGTTTTACTTGAAATGTCTTGTCTGAACCAAAAGAGTATATAAAGCAATTTCTCCAAACCAATGTGATGGTGTAAAGATATAGCAAATTTTCAAGATCAACTTAAAGACATCAGGAACATGAGCAGGACCCACACATCTGAGCAGACCTTGTAGACAAGCTGACTTTTTCAGAATCTGTTGTGTTGTCAAGCAGGGAAGGTGAGGCTGCTCATAACTACCATGTGTGAGGGAGTGGGTGGATTAGGAACAGCCTAGTGTATACAATTATTTTTACAGACATCCACCAAAAATATATATAGACTTCAGGAAAAGATTTAGAAATTGAGCTCCTCAAGTGTTTTGAATGATCAAACTCAGGTAGGCCTTTTGAAACTTCAGTTAAAAAACTCAAGTTCAAAGGTGGGAATTCAGATGCACCAAACAGGAGCTTTGTTGGACACATTCTTTGTGTTGTAACTTGTGCCACCATTGTGGTGAAAGAGTCTTAGCCATAAACAAAGATCCAGCTGTCTGAATGCTGTATGGAGCAGGACAGATATTTAAGGTCTTAAAGAGCTTATTGTTTATAGGCATATAGGCTTAAACATTATAGACTGTAAATATTACAGTCTCCTACGTGTTTGTTTCTAATTCATTCAGTTTCAACAAAACACAATTCCATCTTTCAAATTATTTCATAAGTCAAACTTTTGAGATTTATTTTCTCTCCATATACAGGGAGGAGAGAGACAAGGTTAGACCAAAGTGACTCATCACAAACTAATGAATCAGAATTACAGCACTCAGGATAGTCTATATTTTCAGGACCTGAAAATTTCTGATTAGTAATTTCACAAATGCACTTGCATAGGCAAAAATTCAAAAGCATTTTCATTTGTAACAAGGAACATTTATGTTTACATAAATGGCTCCAACTTACAGGAATAATTTGGCCACACACCCCAATAGGCTCATGTCTTGTAAATGTAAAAAAGTTTCCATCTATAGAAAAAGGAAATAAATTAGACATTCAGACAAAGAATTTGTGAGAAACAGTTAAATCAGAAAGATGATAAAGTAGGGTACCAAATGTAGCTGGATACAATTTTACTTATAAATGATATTTTCAAAATCTTAACTATGCAAAACCCATAAACTACATCTGGATTCAATGTCTACTTTCTTCATGCCCCCAAGGTTTGATTTTTCCAATCTGTGTTTTTGCAGTGACAACCCTGCTTCTCAATATGGTATACGCAGCACACCAATAAGCATTCCTTATCTCTTTTTTCTTTTATCACCTATTTTTTCTTTCAAAAACTTCTCTTTTAAATCCTAGGTACATATCAGACATTTTTTAATATTAGATCTTAGCTTAAATCAAATCCATTAAATATAAAATTCTCTTTGATTCAAATAAATATGTGTTCCATTAAACCTAGTATAGAGGTCTACATGAGGCAGAAAAGTTGGAAGTATTTATCATTCTAGTTTTCCTTAATTCCTTCTTTATTACCTTTTTCTTAATTCCTTATTTATTACCATCCTTTTCTTTGTCATTCTGAGAGAAGGTAGCTAGAGAGACCATATTTTCATAGAGTTGCTTAATGGGAAAGGGAATGGAATGAAATTTTAGCAAATGCTGTTTCCTCATTCTTATCTCTTAGTACTTTTCCTAATACATTATCCAATCACTGAGGTAAATATTACTATTTTGTGCTAATCTTTGCTCAATTATGTAGACACCCAGGTGTCACTACGGTAGTCTTCTATAAAATATACGTTGCTATGCAAAAATAGCCTACTGCATTTCTTAGATGTACATACAAGTTAAATATTTTTTGACCATAAACAGTACTTGTTAGTAGTGCATGGAACAATAAATAAATAAATGTGAAGACATACACTAAATATTTAAACTGAGAACTACGACAAATCTTTAATAATCTATCTTTAAAACTTTCTAAAATATTTTCCATTTGAGATATTTTCTGTGTTACACAACTTTTAGATTAAAGTCAGTTATTTGCAGCCTGTGTTGGCCTCAGTTCTGTAGTTCCGTTATCTCAAAACTACTCACCCATTGGAACAGTACGCCCATGGATTTTATCAGCCCAGCCTGCACAGTAGCGTAAAGTTTTGATACAGGCACCCAAATCCATTAGATAGGCAGTGGAAAAGAGTTTCCCACCATCAATGGTTTCCATTGTCTGCAGACAACAGCAATTAAAAAGTTAATATCAAATACTGATAATAGTTCTTTTGCTTCTGTTTTGTAATATAGCTTTTGGTGGTTCACTGAGGATTTCAGCTTCAGAACAAGCATTTAGATTTACTCACCTCTGGAGAACACATTTTGAAAACCTTTATGTAGCAATTTACAATTGAGAAATTTTCATGATGGTTTATTTGTATTAAGCTATGCAGATAGCATGATCATGACACATTTGTAATGGTAAGATTTACTCAAAAACATCTCTTTCATATGAATCAGTTACACAGGTCTACTTGATATTAAATATTCTGGAAGCACAGATCAAGAGATCAGGCAAAGAGATCAGGAGACAGTGCAAATAACTGATGCAGAAAAAATTAGTGGTTTTCATCAAATATCAGCAAGACTCAAATCTTGTAAAAATACCGTAAATGTACCTTGAGTGCTTGATGTGCAAAGGAAAAATCTGAGCCATCTAGAATACTTATATGAAAAAAAATTCATTGTGAAAAATAAATACTTATACAGAAGAGAGTCTCTAAATAGGGTTGTTTTCCAGCCAAATCTAAGGAATGTGTTTTGGATTAATTTCCATGCCCATTACTATTGGGACATAAAGATCATGAGAAGTTCTTAAATAGAGTCAACATTTTTTTGACACTTCAAGAATATTTTTCTCAAGTTTTCCAAAACAGAGAGATTGAGGACCTTCAACTTTATGAACAGTCCTGTCACAATATTCAGCAGGAGGAGTCCAAACTATAGTTTTAGGACCTAAACTATAATTTCAAGATGTAATCAGATTGGCATTCTTTAGCATTTCAGATTGGATCAACAGACTGATCCTCCAAGAACAGTTTTTCATCAACAATTCCTCTGTGAAGTCCACATATTTAGTTAACTGGACACAGTTCAGAAACCATACTTGGGAGGAGAACAGAACAAACAGAGAAGACAGCAATGTTTGATGGATCTTAGCAACAAGAACTGATAAATGAGATATGCCGTTGCCATTTCAGGCAGTATATGTGGCACTGTTTTTGTTCTGTTTGGACATGGGAGAAAATTTGTCCTTGGCCTCAAATTTATGAAATCTCTAGCTTTCAACAAGAGATTGAATCCTCACCCACACAATTCTCAGTGGCTCTTTCAGTATCTTGTTTTGACTTACTCTTTCAGTTGCCTATTGATAGGTCTGCTGAGCGTCTGAAGCAGCTTATCAATAAATAAAGCACTGAAATGGAATAATTTTCATCCTGGTAAAATGAATGAATGCAGGAAAATGACTTTGCAAAGAGCTTTGGAGACCTATTTTGATCTCTAGTGTGCAGGAGTATGTATTACTTTATAGTACTAGTATTACAGGTAGGATCAACTGCGAGTGGAGAAAATCTTCATCAAAGTCTGGAAAGCACTTTACTCATATATACCTTTTCTAAAAAGGGAAATAATAAATAAGGTGAGTAAGCTGTAGGAAATATAAACAAAGCCAGTAAAATAGAGACTTGGGAGTGGCCCTAGAGAAAAGTGATTCTTTTGTATTATGAAAACGGCAAATGTGAGCAAAAACAAATTCAATGTTTCCTGTGGAAAAAAAGATTTTATCTTCATCATCTTTGCATTTGTAATGCTTTAGACTGGACAATAAAGAAATAAATGCCAGCTCATGCTGGCATTTAATGGACAAGAGGGCATAGTGCTTTAATTAGAATATAAACTCCTTTAAAATTTTATCTCTCTCAACTCAAATCTAGCATATTAAAGGACATGAGTTCCACCCACACAAGGTTTCTCCTGAGAAATGCTATTACAGTCATAAGGACATATAATGGGCAACAGATGCTTTGCAGAATTTACATATCTGGGTGTTTAAATTTTATGAGTTTATCTATAGTATGTTTTGTGGCTAATGGCTAAATACTTCAAATGTAACTAGATCAGTCGGAGTGATGATCCTGAATATTGGATACTCCTCCTTCTCTAAATTGTTATGCTGTTTGCAGAAAACCATGATTCATCTTCAGCACAAGCAATTATCCCACCTAAATTTTAATTCCAGGATGTGCTTAAAATAGGAGAGAAATCACCTTAATAATAGTATGATATGTAGAGTTTAAAATAAGGAGAAGAATATATTAGCCTTTATCAAGTTGGTGGTGTATTTCTATTTTACATGTCATTTCTTGCCTTAGTGAACAATCTGTAGGCGGGAGCATTGCAACTTACGTGCCTTCTGTTAAGTGTGGTAAAACAGCCAATACACAGTGGTTTGTAAAGAGAGGGCATAAATCCCCAGCGCTCATGTCATTGCTCTTTTTAAAATAATCTATTGCTGCCTTTGGTTCTGGTTAAGCTTTATCATTCATTACTAGTTGCAAGCTGGAGTTAAGGAAGGACCAATGATAAGAAAATACAGAGTCATCAGATTCAAAGTTTCTCCCAGTTCTGACTTGTATCATCTGTAAACATGGAGCCAGGCTTTGAGTTTAGGCCTTGATTCAGGTTTTGATTGGAGTTTGGGCCTTGATTCAGACTTTGGTTTAGACAAACATTAACCATGTGATCAATTATTGTGCCCTTAAGAATCAATGATTCAAATTACTGTGGTTGTAGGTAGTTTATCACTTTAAAGCTAATCAAATACTCAAGTACTTTGTAGATATAGGGTGTTAATAGACCATAGTGCAAGCCAGTTTAGTGATGCCCATTTGCTACAAGGAAGAAAACCAAGTATTGAGACAGCCAAGCTTTCCAAAGAGTAGGCATGTTAGACTTGCTTGTATCTTTCTTTAAAAACTAGGACTTTTCTCCTTGTCCTTTTGTTCACACATCATACTCACAGCTAAAATCAGACGATCTCTTTCAACTAAGTCAGCTAGTTTATTCAAGAGCCTTCCTCGCTCTGAAGCATCCATGGTACGCCAGGTTGATCCGAGCTCAAAAGCCTTTCTAGCTGCTTTAACTGCCTTGTCCACATCCGCCTGTGGGGAAAACAAAAAAACTTACATGATCAGTAATTGGTTCTGTCATAAACCATTTTTGCTGTTGAATGTGCAAAATTTAGCGTAAGCTTAACACAAAATTTAAATAAGATCTTTGAATAGATCCCAACCTAATCAAAATTGGTATCAGTAATGTTAAATGCATGGGTTATTTTCTTCCAAACACTTCTGCTGCTATTTCAGGAAGGTAAAATTCTGTGAGAAACAAATGGGTTCTCTAAGTCTCCAAAGTAAAAAATATTTAAAGAACTCTATTTTTAAAACTTAGATTTTTAAGCCTTTTCTATACACCAAGCACTTACATTGATGATACAATTTAATCTCTTTTACTTACAAAGAGATGCCTAAGTCTGTAAGATAAATGCTTAATTACTCATCATCTGAAAGTATCCTATGGTGCAATGAAGACCAGATTAGAAAAGTATGTTCCTTAGGATGTTTCATAAAATGAACACAAATTTATTATTAAGGAAGATAAATCAATAAATTTATTTTTGAAGGTTTTAAGAAGTACTTATGTATAAAATCACTTTAAAAATTAAAAATAAGCCAAGTTTAAAAAGCTAAGCTTAAATATTTTGAAGTCTAAGCACTATCTTTGCATATACCAGATAATTTGTTGGTCCATTAATGGTTTTTTTATAACATATTTTGTTATTTATCATTTGGTTTTCACTATAGAAGAAAAAATCAACAATGAAACTATTCTATGCAAAGGATGTTCCACATTTTAAGAAAAAAACAATTACGATTTCTTGAAAAAATGCTTTTAGTACTTCGAATTCTTCAGTATTTCAAAATTCTTGTAAAATTTACCAACAAAAACAGTGAGGTTTTTGTTGGTAAACAAAACGGTTTAAAGAAGCTTTAAAAGCTTTAAAAGAAGAGGTTTATTCTAGGTGTTTTGTCAGAAATGAAAATTTTGAGAATAAAAGAAAAAAAAAGGTTTCTATGCATTCCACATTTCCCAGAGAAATTTGCATGCAATGTTTGAAGGACATCTTTCAAACATTTTTGTGCTGCTCTTTCCTAATATATCCTTCAAGGAAATCATTATCAAGGTTGACTAAGTCAGTGAATTCAACAAAGTCAACACTAGTCAATTGTTTTAAACATGAACCAGATCTTGAATCTTTAACTGGTGTTGGTAACCATCAACTAATTTTAAGAAGTTCTAAGTGACGTGTGTTAGTGGCTTAGAAAGCCCAGCACAGACCTGTGAGGCAGAAAGTCACAAAACTTCCAAAAGTTTTCCCAGGAAATTTGGGAAAATATAGGAAGGAACTTTATGAATAGCATAGCCATTACTATAGAGTAATACTGACCAGTCACCTACACTAGTCACCTACACCACGTAGCTGAAATCTAGCAAATTAAGAATTGCCTTTCTTCAGAATCTGTCAGCATGTTGTCAAACACCTCATCACTATCTGTGGTCCCTATCATAAATTTTCTACATCTTTGCAATAGGATTCAAGGGCTGTGGCTTGGCCTTAAATTGAAAAGGAGAAGGGGGAAAAATCATATGAATACAAATGATGTAAATTAAAGTTACCTTATCCAGTGTTCTTTCTACTAGAAGTGTAGAAATAATTAAAATCAAGAAAAATAATATGACAGTAATATAGGGCTGTGAATGAAAAGTAATAAAAAAGATTGTTCTTCAACTGTATGAAATTAAATTTCATTACGTAAATCTACACTGAGTATAAAGACTCCTTTCTGAGCCAATTGAGATTTTTTTACAGAAGTACATTTAGTTTACGTATGCTGACCACTTGGTGAGCTGCTTTATTACTACTAGGGGCCTTTAGGAATAGGAATGTAGCTTGAAAGAACCATCAAACTGGAAGAAAACAGTTCTCACCCACATATATGTCTCCTCTTTGTAATCTCCTCTTGTTTTTTAAAATACCACTGCAAGGCAGTGGACAGCCCTTTGTCAACCCTATGGTATGCACAAATTAAATTCCTAAAATCTCTTGGCTCATTATCTAAAGTCTAGGCTCTTGCATATTAGGTTCATAATGGATGTGTAATTTACTACATCTGAACAATTCACCAGTCAATTTAGTTAATAGCAGTTGTCATTACCTATTAGTTTGCAAAATTATTGAAGAGAAAGCAAACCTGAGTGTTGAACAGTATTATCTCTTTATTTAATGAGTTGTTAGAGAACTTGTAAGGAAGGAAAGCTACAAAAATCTTGAATGGTAACTGAACAGTTGAAGGTTATGAGTAATTTAATTCGCAGACGATAAATTATCAGTGTCTTAGCAGTCTTTATAGATAGCTGGTATTAAAGAAAAGAAAAGAAAAATGTTTGAAAAATTTCAAGATTTTAAATTTTCAAAAATTATTTCACTCCAGGTGAAATAATTTAAAGTCAGACTTTCTCAGCCATGTTTTTTTCTAAGAAAATGTTTAAAATGTGTCTTTGTAATTTGTGGTCACTATTGCTCAAGTACTAGACAACATTAGAGCAAAGACTATTAGGAGAGTCATGATGACATTACAGACCAGAGTAAGAAAGATTTAATTAGATGATTCTGCATGTATTTCTCAAAAGAGAATTTTATTTCAGTGTGAATTTCTGTACAGTAAATTAAAAAATTCTGAAAAAGCACATGCTTTTTATATTGGCAATAATTTTTGGTGAAATTACAACACAGATGAACTTATAAGTTTTACATTAGTTCTACTGGATAAAAAAGTGTCTAACATTTTGATGCTAAGGTAAAAAAAAATGCTTGTTATACAAAACATTCTAGAGATGCATATTTCTTGACTAAAACGAATGTATCATTTTGTGAGAAATCTGAAAAAAAAAAATTTCACTTTTGGATGCAAGATTACTTTGAAGTGGAAATGTAGAAAATTAAATACATATGTGCAAGAGCCAAACCAGTAATTATAAATCCAGTTTTATTTCCAGCTGCAGTCATCTTGTGAACTAGAAATAAAACCTCCACTTCTTGTATTTACATTCTAAGAATATATTAAAAAAATGTCAACTCTTTATTTGGTCAGCACTTTTAATGCTGTTAAGCACATTATCTATCCTATTTAGAAGAACTACCACCTTCCTTACATTTAAACTATATAGGAGCATTAGCAAATCCTGTTCGTAAGAAAAACAGACAATATAACAAAAATAGAGATTAGGGCTTAGGTTTTCATTATATCTTTGATTATGTAGCATCTATCTGAAACTTTCCACAACAGAATCTCATAAATATATTAAAAAAAAATGTTTCTATACAGTCTTTGACAAATTTTTTTAGTTGATTCAGCATGCTTTAAGGAGGTCAGTTTTAGAGGAACTAATGACTGTTTAATAGGCTACCTTCAGCTTTAAAGCAACTTTTAGGATTATGTTCCAATAAGTTTTCCACAAAACAAAATATTTGAAGGAGGCAGTACTGAGAATATATATAGCTAAAATATGGCAGTGATCATCTCCACAAAATTTGTGGGAAATTGTAAGTATTTGTCCTTTTTATATTTTCTATAAGGAAAAGTCTTATAAAAATGTGTAATGAACAAGATTATATTACTTTGTAATGAAGAAAACATAACAGAAAAAAATAAAATCCCAACTAAATTTTTATATGTCAGTGATCACAGATAAGAAAAAGAATCAATAATATTAGTAAAACAAATCAGCAAAAAATATTTATTCAGAACATTTCTCATATGAGCCTAAGGTAAAGCAGTTTTTCAGTGTCTCTTTACAAAAAAAAAAAAAAAAGGCTTATTGAAAAACGCTTTGTGAAAGAAGGTGTAGATAGAAGAAAGAATGAAGTAGATACATCTGAGGTGATGTTTTACATCACACAAATGACTGCTTGCCTTCCTGCTTTTAAGAAACACTGAAAATAAAGTTACAGCTAATGGCAAGAAAGAAAACCCTACCTTGTCGCCTTCTTCAACCTCGCAGATTTTCTCTTCATTTGCGGGGTTAAAGACTGCAAATTTTTTACCACTGACCGAATCATGCCATTCATTGTTTATAAATATCTGCGGGGGAAGAAATAGTGCAACAATATTAGTAACACATATGTAGCTGTTGTCTGTGAATAAACCTATCTTTCATAGCTGAGAGCTGCAAGATTGCTAGATGTTTGGACTAAAACTGGATAGTTGTTACTACATTACATCTGAAGACATGAGTAATCACATACATACTTAACCAAGATAATTTTTTTAAAATTGACTTCTTTTGGAGAGGCAACCTTTCTCTACATTGCATTTCTATTTTGTTTCATGTCATAAAAATATGCTGTTGTAAAGGGGTCCTTCCTCTCTGTGAAGTACAAAGGAGGTACAGCCCTAATTAACCTATGGAAAACCACTTGAGTTTCCCATGCTCACAGGGTAACAATGGTAACAATGAAGGGCCTTTCTGTTATCTGACAGAAGTAAACTTAGTCCTTGGATTTACTAAGTGTAGTATATTGAATATAGAATACCTTTGAGACCACTCTTGTATTTGTCTTTGCTTTGATTTATCTTCACTCTTTCCTGCAAAAAAAAAGGAGATCCCAACCAAAACCAAACCCATACCCCCCAAAAAATAAAACCAACAGCAGGGTGTTTTGAAATTGAAGCTGAGACCTAAAAAAACCCTGCCATAGTAAATTGAATGAGTTAAAGAATCATGGATGGATAAGGCTGGAAGGGACCACAGTGGGGTCATATGGTGCAATCTCCCTGCTCAAGGGTTATATTAGAGCACATTGCACAGAATTGCACCCAGACAGTTCTGTGTGGTAAGGACATGAATAATCACCTCTGGGTGAAATTTGAGGTACTTATGTCTGTTCACAAATGCAAAACAGAGCCTGGGTCTCACCTATGGGTGGACAAGATCTGTACTACTCTAGAGCCTGCCATCTCTGGGGCATTTTTGGTAAAATGGTCAAAATTATTTAATTTCTTTTCTAACTCTAGGTTAACCTTGAAACAGAAAGGAAATGCTCATTGAAAAGACCTGATAAATGCTCAGCTGTTGAATGGAGGAGGATGAGCTGCTAATAAGTGTTTTGTATGTTGTTTCTTGAAGTGGACATGATAAGGTATACAGTCCAAAGTTCACAACAAAGTTAACCTGTCCTTCTCTGCCTGAACCTCTGTGATCTTTGGGTTCAGGTCAGTGCTGAAATGGGTGTGTCATGCTGTCCTCCCAGTACTTGGAGCCTATCCTCCTCATGCTGGTGGGCTGGTGCCCTCCCTTTCGACTGTCTTCCAGTGCCATTGCATTCTAGGCATGTCTGTGAGAGCTCAACTGTACTCACCTGTAAGGACATGTCAGGCTCTGACTCACTGTATCAGGTATTTTGAGCTCAAATTGTGCTTCTCTAGGCATCTTGCCCCACAGTTAGTCACTGGGGTCTAGCAGTGAGACCAGATAGCACCCTCCATTAGGACAAAGAACCTAGTGTTGCTGCTTAGAGTAACAGGAACTTTGAAATAGAAAACCAGAAAATACTTTAGTGTAGGCAAAGTAGATGATGGCTGACTGAGGGCAAGACAATATCAAGACACCAGAACTACAGGATAAATGATTTTTGTCACAGAAATTTGAGGAGTACATCCTTCCACCACAACCACATATATTATTAAAATGTGACAGATTTCAGGAAAGAAATTTCTGCATTGTATTAAAGCTGGTTAAGTAGTTGTCAATAATTGGTGAATAGTTTATTAATAACCACTGAGATTGATAAAATTAATATCTATAAATGGATATGGCAACAATCTGTTAATATATTAATATATTCCTGTATTATATTAATATAGTTCTATATGCTTCTGCTTGTATTTATGTAGGCAGCTTATATAGTGTCATTGCCATCTCTGACCATCAGGACTGACCAGCAAATTCCTAATTTAACAAAAGCTGTCTGTGAAATAATATTGAAGTCCATGGAAATTTCTTATAGGTGATGAAGCAAGCCATAAGAATATCCCCACAAAACTGCAATTGTAGTGAAAGGACAAAGACAGCAGTGAAATGGTTAATATGAAAAAAGACATTGCCAAGGAAAGAGACAAAGTAAAAGGTAAATATTAACATAACACTGCTATGATGTTACAGTATGTCAAATTCATATCTGTCTGTGAAAGAAATAATAGAAAAACACACCATTTTTGGAAATATTTAAAGTGCTTGTTTAAGTACTACATTTATTGC